>QEOT01008106.1:0-68769 GCA_003123785.1 Pterocarya stenoptera
TGTTCTAGCTAATAAATTAATATCTCAATACTCAAAGCAAAGAGGTCCAATAGCACATATATATGCATGGAATTAGATCCATATATATAGACGACGGGGCTAATTGAGACTAATTTAAATTGGGTAATGTGATCATCATGATCATGAGATTAGATGAGTAGTCTGATGATAATTACAAAATCAAAGTAATTAGTGATTAAGATAAAAGATAATTGATGGTACTGCTGCATGCGTGGGTAAATTACTTAATAGAAATTAATGCAAAGAAAATATTTTTCTATCCGAGCAACAAATTCACAGATGATGAAGTGATAGTCTATTTCAATATATTTGATTCCACGAAAAAATTAAAAGAAGTCACCCACTGTTGGGTGACAGTTAATTATAAGCCTAAAAATGTAAAAAAAGATTCTCAATGAGCTATAAAAATAGGAAATTATTATGGAACAAATTCAGAAAGAGATGAGAAAAAGATGGTGATGGTGAATGCTGTTCTCCTTACCCAGACAAACGCTTTCGCTTTTTGGTCGCCGCGGGCGTTCTCCAACTTCTCAGACTTGCAGATCAAAGAACCGATGAAGCAAGTCAATTGATCTAAAGGAGACGAATTAGACAACGAAGCTCGTCTGTTTTATTTTTTTTTAGGCACAAAAGTCGTATATCTAAAGAAGTCAACGATCAAGAAAACCGAAATAAATATTTAAATATTCGAATTTTATAAATGCTAATTGTCATTGACCTTTAAAACTGGAATAAATCTATTTGGAGGCTGATTCTCCTACAACACACCACACCGTCCCTGATAAATCTGGTTTGGAAGCCAAGCTAGGCACTGTTCGAAGGGCAAATCCACATTCCTTTCCCCGTTCTTCTCTCTTCTCTCTCTCTCTCAGTTTCAGACTTCCCGCTCTTTCCCCTCCATTGTTAATTTGTCTCTCTCTTCTGCTGATGCTTCTCTCTTCTCTCTCAGAGTTTCAGAAACCCATCTCATCCCCCCATCTTGATCTGCAATTCTGGATTCAATCTTCCAAAGCCCTCTAGGAATGAAGCCTTCCCTTGGTGCGTCTCCTATATTTTTATATAGGTTTTTCTTTATACTTTTAATCGTCATGGTTTCCATGATCAGATCTGATATTGTGCAAACCATATTCTCCATTTTCAGTATCCTAGTAAAGCAGCAAACAAATTAAAATCCCAACTATCAGTCATTCAAAGTAAATTAACCATATTATATATATATATATATTATTTATAGATCTAGAAAAATAACCGAAGTAAAACTTCTCAGTTAATTTTTTTTTTTTTTTTTTTTTTTTTAAAATAGTCGTACTTAAAAAACGTATCACAGCATCACACGTGGTAACTCATCATTATGAAAATTAATACACCAGCCAGTGCCGTCTAAACAAAAATTAATGTGTGACGTTATGTACGTGTACGTAGTAGCACGCGTGGCTTAGGTCTCATGTAAGAAGACAGCTTGGCCACGTTTTCTAATTAAAAATATATATATATTACACAATATTAAAAACGGAATAATTAAAAATATAGATAATTATCGGTGAAACATTATCTTTTTGGTATTAATTCTATATTATCTTTCTTAATGAAAGTCTGAAAGATGGAAGAAAGCGTAACGTTTGAAAATATGCCAATAAAATGGATGAATAATAAAATGGCTGAATTAGAAATAGATGATTAGAATATTGTTTCAAAACATATTTTGTTCGATGACAAGCTATTTTAATTATTTTTTATTTTGATATTGAATGGTATTTTTAATTTTCTTATTCATAAATTTTTGCAGAATCATGACATGCAGAAAAGATTAGCGAATTTCACATATTCCTGCCCCTAACAGAGAACTAGTGAAACATGACTGTATCTCTCCTTGATATTTCTAACCGGCCTATATATATATATATATACACACTAGGTCGGGAGCAACTTGCAAAAAAGCACGTTGACTAGTTAAGTAAAACAACCAGTTTTTCTATAAAATTCCGAACCAAGAAATTCTTACCTCAACATAATTTAATCCATATATTGTTGAACTGTCACAAATACAAAAACCATAAACTCATAATATAAAATGAACAACCAGAAGCAATCTTAAACTCATACGCATGAAAAAAAAAAATTAGAATGCTTGTTTTGCAATTTCCAGACAAACTGATAAGGATCAAAAGGAAAGAAATAAAAAGAAAAACAAATCCAAAATAAGTAAATATGCTTATTATATCAATTCACTAACATATTTCAAGAACATGATATAAAGAATACCAACAACCAGATATAAACCCAGAAAAGAGGAAAACCATGTGCATACTGTGCAGTAGCATGCTTGTGATGTCAAAGACATTTAAGAAAAGAAAACAACATAGAATCAAAAAAAAAAAATCACAACAAACACTACCTTGAGAAAGAAAATGTGAACCGTATAAAAGTATGATCTCTTTTGTTGTTGACAAGTATATAAATGCAGGATCTGCATAGACAAATAGACAAATAAATTTACAGAAAATTCAAGCAGCACAAGATTCAAAATTCTAGAGTTATTTACATACAATTTGCCGCATCTAATTTGAGATTTTGAATGATCATAAAGTGCTAACTAACCATAGGATTAAACACCATAATAATAGACTGGGAAGATCATTCCATAAAAGTAACCACAATCCATACTCACTGTTTTGGGTCAAAACTCTCAACCACAAGGTCCTCATCCCAAAGAAATAGATAAATTTAGCAACTATATCTGGATGCAAGAAACACTTGGAAACAATGTTGCGAGGAACAAAATGAAAAACCTAATATACATACAATTTGCCCATCACATCCTTCCCATCAAAACACGACAGTTCCCATCATATCAGTTTTTTTTTCTTTTTAATTTATAAAAATAAAGGATGCATTCTATATTTCTAACTTAATCTCTATTTCCATTGAGTACAGTTTTTTTTTTAATAACTTAATCTCTATTTCCTATATATAAATATATGAAAGAGAACGCTAGACCCCTCTCTCTAGAAAACCAAACCCTGTCTCTCTAGGAAAACCCATCTTCGTCTCCAGCTAGAGGGGGTGGGAGCTTTGGCTCCCTTCCCCCTCCCTCCTCCCTCCCTCCCCCTCCTCGTAGTTGTGTTTTTATTTTTATTTTTGTGTTTTTCTGACTTTTCAAGGGAGATTCACCGATCTAGGACTTCCCAAAGAGCATACGCCAGAATGCGCCACGACATGGTGTTGCCCAACCGCCGATCTTCAAGTCCTCCGAAGGGGCGTCAAATGGAGAGGCGAGCGGCCCGCACGCGCGGATCCAAGTTCCTGGAGTCCTCTGGTGCGTGGCAGTCAAGCGCCACTGGGGAGCCCACTGACTCACCACGAGCGGTGTTTCTGGAGTCTGCGAGTCCTGTACCTCCAAGATCGTCCGCCGGTTTCCCGTCCAGTTGGGCGCATGGGCTACACGCGCCACAGCAGCCCCTTTTGTGCACTGTTTATGCAGTCTGCTGCTGTGTAGTGCACGTGTCACTGCAGTGTTTTTTGTAAGCTTTTATATTTGTTATTTTCTTTGTGTAATATTGTTTTTAGGTTAATAAAAATACGAAAAAATGTCCTCCCTCCACGTTGTCGGATGGTGGGGTTTGGAGAACCCTACCCTGCTTAGTCAGGGTATGGGGGCTATGTAACCTTTGTCGTGTACAGATGTGGTATTTCTATAAGCCTTAGGTCTTTAGAGATTTTCCGTCTGGACTAGACCATGTCAGACACGTATGTGTATTGGGAAGCTATTAACGATTGTAATTGACTTGTTTTCAAGTCATATTTGTATGTCCTATCTTAATAAGGGTGATGATCCGCTTTTATAAATAAATAAATAAAATCTCTATTTCCATTAAGTACAGAATTATTCTCTAAGTATGGAAAGCTAAAGATGCAATTAAAGTATTAGTATGAATTATTGACAGACAAAAAGAGCTTACTTGCAAACACTACTGCTGCAAATGTCTCTGTTTGGCCACAACAAATGGCCATATCAATAAGAGGGCTCACATCTGAACCATTCTTTTTCTTTGCCATCATTGCCAAGTGGTCACATTATTTGGTTCTAAAAAATGCATAGAATATTTAAAAGGAAAAACACTTGAAAATTTTAAAAAAAAATCTCCAAACAAACATAGCTTTAGATTTGCCTAACAAAGTAATTAATAACATAGCAAAGGTAACAGGTTCCCTTGGATTTGGGAGTAGGCATCCCATACTAATTTTCTACTTCGTTCGGCATTTGAAAATTCAAAAATCCTATAAAAAGTTCTATAAATTCTTTACCGTCACCACCTTGAAACAAAAGCGGTGGAATGGAGGTCTCTGTTGTTGTGTGTCAATGGAACAAAACGAAAGACATCCACATCAAAAACCACAATGCTCCAAAAAAGAAAATGAAAAAAATGTAAGTTAAGATTATGAGTTCTCTTCTTCTCTGCCCATTATCACACCAACAAAATATGGAACTCAAAATTCAAACCTAATTTCTCAACCCAAACAAGTTCAAAATCTCAAACTCTAACAGTATCTAACACAGAAATGACCAACGTTACACCTTATTCAAGCTAATCAAATACAAGTAAACCCATAAAAAAAAAAAAAAAAAAATTCCTACTGCAGTAAAGAATCTATCGTAAAGCAAAAGAAAGACAAACATGCACAAAAGAGAGAAAGATAGGAATACAGAGAGAGGAAGAACCTGAAGGACAAAACTGTAGATCCAAAAACCCTAATCTCTGCAACAAAAGCGCCTCTATAATACCAAATAACAAAAATATCTATCGTGGTTGGAGAAATGAGCTTACCGGCATGAGGCGGCCTCCTGGTGGTGGCGCTAGAAATCGCCTAGGTTGTGACCGAGATGAGAGAAACAGAGGGAGAGAGAGGCGTTGTGGCTGGGTCTCACGACTTCGATAGTCTGGGGGTTGGCTTCGATGGTTCGGGGGGTTGCGTCTGGCGGTGCTGCTGCTGTGGGTGGCTGGAGGCGACGCACGACGTCGCCAACAGCTACCGAGAGTGAAAAGGACAGAAATCGAGGAGTGAGAGAGCTATAGGATGAAGGGGTTGCATCTGGTGGCTGGAGGTGACGCACGGCGTCGCTAGGTGCTACCGTGCTCCGTGGCTGCTGACGGCGGCAAGGGCCTGCTGAGGTGGAGAGAGAGCAAGAGAGAAGATAGGACGTTCAGTTGAGATAGAACTCAGAGGAGAAAAGGAATCGGGAATGAGAGAGAGAGGGATTTGCACTCGGAAATAATGAAAAGAAAGAGAAATATAAGTAAATAAAAAATAATTGACTGACACAAGCATACACAAAATCACTAACACAAGCAAAATAATCTCTTCCTCGGAATTGATACACTGACTACTGACCTAGTCACACAAATTGAAAAGAAGAGAAATGGAAGTAAATAAAAAAAATCTAACTGACACAAGCAGACACAAAATCATTGACACGAGCAAAATAATCTCTTCCCCGTAGCTGATACATTGACTACTGACCCACTCATACAAATTGAAAAACAAAAGGTAATTATGCGAACAAAAGACAAAAATGAAAAAGAAAAGTGATCGAAAATTCACTGTTTATAAAACTGAGGGATAAAAGCGTAGAAATATGAATAAAACAAAATAAACTAAGGGATAAAAACGGTAAACAAACAAAATAGAGGGACAAAACTTTAAAAATGCAAACAGAAGACTAAAATAGAGCAGTCAAAAATGAAAAAAAAATGGTCGAAAATCCTGAAGTGGCAGGTTGACAAATTAACAGAAGACTTAATCATAAATTTTATACTGACACAACCAGCAAAACATAAAAGATAAAAATAATAAACCTAAAGTATCCTAACACTCAACGAAACACAACATGATAATTAATTATGAGAGAATAAATAAATAAATTCTCGTGAATACAAGCCCGTTATCCCAACAGTATCAATAACAACAAAGCTATAAATTGTATGTTAATAAGAAACAAAGATATAAAAATCACTTCATTCAAATCCCTCGGGTTGATAGCATGATCTCCACTATTGTTGTGTGAAATTCATCTCATCTATCACTAGCTTAATCTTCTCTTGCTTTGCTCCATTCTCAGCCCATATAAGTGTTCCTGCAATTAAAAAAAAAATCATAATTTAACAATTGAACTCTAAATTCTCTTTGACAAAACTTTCATATAGTAAATCACAAAATTTTCCAAATGAGGCAACCAAAAATTTCATACAGAACTCGTTTGCATACACTCGCAGCCATAGAACTTGTCTGAGTAACCAATAAGGAAAACACGACTTAACAACAAAGAAATCATCATAGAATTCAAGACCTCACGTGTGGTGCTATCGAATGCAAGGGGTTTGGAAAATCAGAAAGCAATCGGTAACTCAACAAATGAAGAACAGAGTAAAGAATGAAAATGTGCTGAAGTTAGAAGATATTAGTGCACCGTATGTTCTATACATAAGAGGGTGTATTTATACAGCATTCAGAGCTAAGGCTCTGTACTAATAGATGAAGAAAGTGAAGATAAGGCATATTATTTCAAACAATACTTATCTTTGTGCATGTTATCTTAAAATTTTCCAAGCTAAAGCTAGACATCTAACAAATTAATTTCCAAACATGAGAAGTAAAATAAAATGTTCTGTCCTACCAGAAGTTCATGCACAAAGCTTCTTCACATCTTCACAACTTGGATGATGGAGCATATGGCTTGTACGAGAGTGAGCAGCAATAATGTAATAGCAGCTACAGTAGAAGCTATTTTCCAAGGAGTGCCGAAATAATCACGTTTCAAGGTAGCCTTCCAAGTATGCTTTGTGTTCTTATAGAAATCATTCAAATCTCGAAACAACCCACGATGAGTAGATTTCAAGGCATCATATACAATATATGTGCCGAGATTATTAAGAAGAGATGCCACTGCATCGCTATTGCTAAGCCCATTTATGATGATTCCTTTTCTAATAAGTAATTCCACGTCTTTGGGAGTGTTGATTAGTAAATTCAATAGCACAATGTAGTCTGTAAGATGTGAATCACATGGATAATGGCATTGCTCAAATGCTATGACATTTCGATAAATAGTCTCCGTCTCATTATCAGGATTAATGCATGGAATTTCCAACGTTCTGTTGGTGAATTTCAGGTCAAGTAAGCATTTGCTTGAGCTCACCTTAAACTTCACTCCAGCCTCGTACAATTGGCTTGCAGTATATAACTGATCAGCACTAGGAAGATCATTACTTTCATGTGGTGACAATTGCTTTCCGGATGATGGAAGTAAAAATGCTTTGGTCAAATCAACAAAGTGTCTAATTGGTTTCTCTCGAAGATATCTAGGAAATTCCTGACCTTCAATGTTCTCAAAGACCTTAATTGCAAGCAAAGTGAAGGAAGGAATCGAACGATGCACTGGCACATCTGCAAGGTTGAATAATATCTCAAGAGCAAAGAAAGGAAGTTGATTTTCAAGTAACTGCAAGTCTGACATAATTGCCTGCCACGATATTGGGTTTAACAGTATATGGTTCTCATGAATAACCCTCTCTGATCCTTTGAACCATATTTCGTAGAAAAATTCAATAATAAAGATCCCATCCACCAAAATTAATTTCACGAAATTGTCACTGCTAAACTTGATGGTTTCTGCATAACAACTACGCACACTTTCTTCATTCAGCTTTATGGCGTTTACTAAAATCTCCACATTCAAGTCAATCCGCTGCATGAATCTCTGAAAATATTTCAGTTTCAACTTTTCCATGGGTTCTAATCTTTTGGTGCCATGGTGGAAAGGCCCTATCGATATAACCTGAGGAGTGTAGGCTTCCTCATTCAATTTGTGAAGAAAAGTTGGAATCTTGTAGATACAACACTCGTTTGATGATAAGGGAAGCTCCAAGCAGCTTTCAGCCATTTCTTTGATGCTAATTACCAACTCTCTATGTTGATTTCCATTTCCACTACTCGAAGTGTTTGCAACTTCTTGATCCAAATGATGAATTTCAGCATGATTTTGATTTCCATTTGTGACTGATGAAGTAGTTGCCAATTTTTGTTGAATTTCTTGATCATAACTTGTTGATTTTTTCATCTCATAATTTAGCTTCTTATATAATAAATTGGCTTCCAACTCCCTGCCTGCTTACAAAAATTAAGAAGATTACAGACTACAATACAGTTATATTATTTGTATGCAACTAACTATACATAAAAATGTCAATGTTCTAGCTAATAAATTAATATCTCAATACTCAAAGCAAAGAGGTCCAATAGCACATATATATGCATGGAATTAGATCCATATATATAGACGACGGGGCTAATTAAGACTAATTTGAATTGGGTAATGTGATCATCATGATCATGAGTAAATTGATGGTACTGCTGCATGCGTGGGTAAATTACTTCATAGAAATTAATGCTAAGCAAATATTTTGCTATCCGAGCAACAAATTCACAGATGATGAAGTGATAGTCTATTTCAATATGCTTGATTCCACGAAAAAATTAAAAGAAGTCACTCACTGTTGGGTGACAGTTAATTATAAGCCTAAAAATGTAATAAAAGATTCTCAATGAGCTATAAAAATAGGAAATTATGGAACAAATTCAAACGCTTACCCAGACAAGATGGTGATGGTGAATGCTGTTCTCCTTACCCAGACAAACGCTTTCGCTTTTGGTCGCCGCGGCCTTCTCCAACTTCTCAGACTTGCAGATCAAAGAACTGATGAAGCAAGTCAATTGATCTAAAGGAGACAAATTAGACAACGAAGCTCGTCTATTTTATTTTTTTTGGCACAAAAGTCTACTGTTAGAGTGGAGTCAACGGCCAATTAGGCCGTAGAAATGCTTGAAAATGGGAATAAATTAATTATAATTATCCATCTCACATCGAAGTGTGTAAATACATGAGTTGAAAATTTCTATCAAATACTCTCTGCATTTTTAAGTCATTTTGGTGGAGAATAAATTAATTTATTTAATTTCTATAGAAATTTCTAATACTTGACCCGTTTCTTCGAATCCTAGCCGTTAGTTAGTGATTTATGCTATCACCATTTTATTATTTATTATAAATATTTAAATATTCGAATTTTAAAAATGCCAATTGTCATTGACCTTTAAAACAGGAATAAATCTGTTTGGAGGCTGATTCTCCCCTAGCTCACCGCACACTGTCCATGACAAATCTGGTTTGGGAGCCAAGCTGGCACTGTTCGAAGGGCAAATCCATATTCATTTCCCCGTTCTTCTCTCTCTCAGTTTGAGACTTCCTGCTTTACTACAAGAAAAAAGAGTTTTTCCAGCGCTCAGAATCGTCACAAAAACACTGCAAAATTGCTGCATTTAATCAATTCCGGTGATTTTTGTCTCGCTGAATGTTCGACGAAATAAAAATGATATTTCTGACCAACCGTAGCGATAGCCAAAATTCACTGGAAAAACACACTTTTTCTGGTAATTTATTTTCGTTGCAATTGTCCAAACAATCGACGGAAATATTCTTTTCGTTTACCCCTAAATCGTTGCAAAAAGTCAATTGCAGTGATATAAATCGTCGTAAAAGGTTAGTAAATCACCGCAAAAGAATTGATATTTTTCCAGTGATTTTAATTTATCGTTGCTGTTATATGTTTCTAGCGGGTAATTTTCGCCGGAAAATGTATTTACAGCGATTACGTGTCTCCGCAAATAAGTGAAATAGACGAAAAAATTAATTGCGGCGAATTTTACTCGCCGCAAAAGAGTTTTCCAATAAATAAATAAATAAATAAAACCCACAAAAACAAAGATGAACTATATCCAAGCTATACTTCATATTCGAGACCCTTATATATAATTAATTCACCTAAATAGTGTAGCAAATAGAAAAACTATATCCAAGCATGCATGATACATTTGCAGAGAAATGAATTAAAACCAAAGAAGAGTATCAAGAAATCAATCAGTCTTGAATTCATAATTCTATGCATAGACTGCCAAAGAATAAAACAAAAGATTACAATCTAATTTGAGAAAGTGCTCAGAGATAACATGGAAACATAATCCAAACATACTTAGAGTGCATTGGCAGGCTGTAACAAAGTTGGTATCAAGATTTTCAGAAGCTAACTTAGGGAACCCTTTGGCAGTACATGTACACGTCCATGTGCTCCCATTTCCTCCAGCATCTACATTGGAAGGTAATGCATGCAGTTAGTGTTGCATATCAAAGTGATCACAACTGCCCTATGATACATGCTCTAAGTGAAATACAATGAGAGTATCCCAATGTGATCCTAAGTAAGATATTTGTCAGTTAATAACATATTATTGCCCTATATATGGACTGTAAATTGCAAATTATATTATATTTTCAGCTATAGGTTTCTGAAATTGGACAATAAACAATGATGATACAAAAGTAATTAATCCGACCAATTTGGCAATATCAATAAAACCAGTACAGATTGAATCACTGGTTCCAATTGTTATCCTTGCAATAATGAGCGATAAATTGAAGTGATTATATAATTGTTAATACTAACCACAATGAATCTGTTGAATCCAAATCAAGCTGCTGAGATAAGCAATGGCAACTGCTATGAATGAAAATCAAATAAAATGTCACAATTTATCAAATGAGTCTCACAATCTCACACAACCCAGAAAACTTCTATTAAAAAAAAAGTGACAGCAGCAAGAAATCACCAGTGTATAGAAAATTTCATAGCCAAATGAAATAAGGATACTTAGCTTAAAGTAGACTCACAAGTTCTTCTTGCTGTCCAATACCCACTGAGGTACTTCCCCACTTAATGACTTGTTGGTTAAGAACCTACATCCATAAAATACATGTCATCTCATTTCTTGCCAAATGAATAGTCATTGAAATAAATTGAAGTGATTATATAATTGCAATAATATTGGCTTGCAATAAAATCTTTGTATTCACACTTCTACACAATCCTAGTAAGTGTAGAGGCAGAGCCATTTTATTCAAAATTTTGAGCATGAAACTTTATGAGGCAGTGTCTTTTGATCTCTCTCTTCAAAAGCAAGTAAAATATCTGAGTTGTAAAAAATGATATGTACGAAACCAAGCCAAATAACAAATAATTCATCAAAGGAAATGTTAACAAGAGTACAAATGATTGTATTCATCAAAGAAGAGTGATGATAGATGAGAATAGCAGTATCCGACACTAAGCATGCATTTAATAGTCCATGTTTTGGTAAAGAACTGGAGGATACACTTACCACTTGTATATGATGCTGGTGGGAAGAAAGTTTTCATTAAATTGGATCAATAGATAAGAGATTGAGGTGGAAAGAGGAGGTAGAAAAATTCCTAATTAATTCCTTATGTGCATTCACCAGCTTGGTGGAGAACAGGAGCAAGGGCAAACCTGAAGCAATAAAGCAAAAACATAAGTCGTTGGCCAACTTAAACAACTAAAAAACTAGTGATTGGAAACTAACTTTGAGTGCACAAATATGCTTTGCCAATCCTTCCACGATGAACCAAATATAGAAACTACAGGAACAATCTATCAAACGCTAAAATGTATTGACTATATAAGAGGCAAAATAATGAAATCTATTTCAATGCAATTATATATATATATATATATATATAGAAAATGATACACATACAACTCTTTTCACAATCTTTTACACAATTATATTTTAAGTTGAGACATTTTTATAAAATAACTTATAAAATTAATATTATTTAACAGAAATACCTTCAATTTAAAACATAATTGTAAAAAGAGTTGTACGTACTGGTGATCACCTAACAAGATCCACCTAACAAGAAAAAGAAAAAAGTTCTCGTAATTCACGAAAGGTCAATATAGAAGATTAGACTACTGTGGACTTTCCAACATACTAGGAGATCCACTACCTGGGATGGCATAACCCACTCTATCCCAAATAGGCCAAAAGATGAGTTCCATAAAGCATTAGTGTATTTAATAGCGTTGTAGTGGATGATCCACTATTTCCTCATTCTTCTTGCACATGGAACATTGATATGCAAGAAGATAAGCTTAAATGTTGAAAAAACTAAACGATGCATAACTGCCCTTCCCTAAAGTGCGAAATGTTGGAGGAATATGAGCTTAAATGTTCCAGCCGACTGGAATACTAACTTGCCTAGCATGCCTAAGAGAGGAAGCACATAAAAAAACATACATATAGCTGCTGCAAGTTGCATGAAAATATTTCACTTCTGTCTCACCTCTTCTTCTAAACGTTCAGAAACAGTCTTGGTGCAAGTTGAAGATGAACTTTTTCCCTTGTCTTCATCAAGTTGTCAGATGTATTTTAACGAAATTGAAATCGATTAGAAGTTAAGTGTATTTAATGAAATGATAAACAGGTGAGTGTATTCAAGATGACAAAAATGTGTGATTCATAAAAATAAATTCCAAGCATAAATATATGTTTTTGGACTAATTATTGTGAAATCATCCTAGGGTAATACATAAACTTTTAGGCATGTTGGTTAAATAATTTCTTTGGTGAAGGAACTTATAAGGATGGATACAACGAAATTAGATAACATTTGGATGACAAATTAAGTGAGGTTCACATTGATTTTGCTCCTTAGCCTGACGTTAAGTGAATACAAAACTGGTTTACAAAGTTATGTGAAAAAAGATGTAGCAGCAGACAAAAAGCTAATGAAAAAAAGAAAAGAATCATAAAGGAAGAAAAATATATCTATACCCAAACAAAACTTTCCTTGCACACTTTGTGCCTTCAATCCCTCCCTGATCCAAGAAAGTAAAGTAACTGTTAGTTTGTCTAATTTTTTTATGAAAGACATTCACCACACTGACCACATGATTTTTGGTAGACTAATGTAGAAAAGTGGTCCTTGTGTGCCCAACGTAGAAAATAAAGCATTATACTACCAACATACCTATGAGTGTTTTCCTAATATAATCAACACTAATCTATGACATAAAGACACTTCTACAAGCATAATATGAAAGTAGTCCCCATGTGCTGGTGACATCATAGAACTAGAACCAGGATTGGGAAAGATAAAGCATAATACAAAAATCATAAGCACTTCTTTAAATATGGTACATTCAGAAAGATGGTCAAAATACTTCCACAATGGTCATTTACCTACAATATGGAACCATGGATCCATGTTAAAGCGTAAACAGAAGCTAATAACTACCACGTCACACCAAAACAGATAGATGCAAACCTAGAATACCCTTTCATTCTCATGCAAAAATTGATTCCATTACATTTCACAATTACTTAAATGCAATAGACTATCTCTAAGGATGACAAATAATAATTTCATAATCTCTAATAGTGCCAATAACACACTTATGGCATATACCATGACAATTGATACAATAAGCAAGGAAGCTCTTATTATCTTTTAATGAGGCTCCATAATTTAAAAGGCAAACAAGCTTGTTCAAAGGCAACGAAAGGCTCAGGCTTCAAGTTAGTGGCCTACTTTTTCCAAACATGATCTAAAATAGCAACAAGAAAAGTAAAGGGAAAAGAGCAAAAAAAATAAAAATAAAACAGGATAAAGTGAGAAAGGGATACCATTAAAGTCAGTACCTTCTTAAGAACATTTTAAAAACAACAAAAGTAAGAATGTTCCCACTTTCTGGCAAAAGCAAGAACTTCCAGCTTGTGAGCTGCCAAACACAAGATAGTAATTTAAGTTACAGTCCAATGTACAGGCAACCAATTAACTAACACTAGTAGCTCCCACAGCAATTCCAAAACTTCCCCAAAAATTATCATCACAGATTAGGCAAGTAGATGAGTACAAGCCATCTTCCACAACAAACTCAACGTCCAGTCAAAGCAACAAAAGAATAAATCCTAAAGCAACTTCCACCAATCAAGAACACAAGAATAAACCCTAAACTAAAGAAAGTTGAAACATTCAACTTGAAATGCAAATCTTTTTTCATGAATCAATAAAGAACTCCCAAAAATTCTTCATTAAAACGCTTCCATAGGACAAAGCTGAACACAAATAAGCGAATGAAAACAACCCACAATATAAACTTGGGCAAAATAGAGAGAGAGACCTCTAGGGCCTGTTTGTGTCGCTTGACCTTGCGTGGAGGAGAAAGGGGCTTCGACGGAGGACTGGAGACGGCGTCGAGGTGTGTGTGGTGGCGAACGGCGCCCCTAGTGGCGGCGATGCAGAGAAATCTGAGAGAGAGAGAGGTCAGGCCAGATCCGGGGGATAATGAAAGAGATCGGAGGGGCCTTGGGNGGGGGCTTCGACGGAGGACTGGAGACGGCGTCGAGGTGTGCGTGGTGGCGAACGGCGCCCCTAGTGGCGGCGATGCAGAGAAATCTGAGAGAGAGAGAGGTCAGGCCAGATCCGGGGGATAATGAAAGAGATCGGAGGGGCCTTGGGGAAAAGGAAGGGGTGGCTGTCGAGGTGAGGTGGCAGTGGCGTGGGTTGTGCGCGGTGGAGGCTTGAGGGAGAAGAGGGATTAAGGAGAGAGAGGGGGGAGGTGGGGGGAGACGGGCACGAAGTGGGAGAATAAATTGGATCTACAGTAGGATAGGTTCTTAAAGTAGATGTTGACAAGAAGGTATAGGTTGGGGCAAATTTCTAAGAGTCAGAATTGCTATTTATATTACCAAACCTCTTGCATGAGGAAGATGGTTACATATTGGTGGGAAGTTGCCCTAGATTGCTTTCAAATATGAAAGTTTGCAGAACTTCTGTTTCAAATGTGGTGTGTTGAGACACATTGGCAGGAGTTGTTACAAGGTTATCAAAGACAAGCATATGGATGCCTCTTCTCAACACTAGTATGGCCCTTGGCTTAGGAAGCAAACTATTAAATTTCGCTCTTCTGGTTCAAAAAAGTATGGTGGTAGTATGGGAGGTGCACCACCGCAAACATGGCGGCAACAACATTCTGACAAAGAAGAAAGCAATGGCACCAAATTACGCAAGGGAGAAGATGTGCAGCAAAATGAGGCACAATCTAAGGCAATTAATGCAGATTTAGTAAATGTTGATTGTAATGATACTGCCAACTCCAGTATGGAAGGTCATAACAAAAATCCCAGAAGGAAGGAGATTTCACAAGATGCTATTTACCAAAATGGGAAGCAGTCTATTAAGGGAAACTTTCTTAGAAAGGATAGCTCTGGCACCAAAGAATAGTAGCAGGTTGACACCTCACCAGGTAACAATCTCTCTGCCAGCATGGATAGTGAATCACCTTTATTAGTCCCTCCTAATGATCTTGTCTCCAAAGAGGGCATAAATTTCAATAGCACAGTCAACACTGTAAAGTACACTCCTACTAATACTTGTGCTAATGAGATCACCAAGAAAAGCTGTTGGAAAAGAAGGGCTAGAGCTTTGTCTCTAAATACAAAGAATGGTTCACTGACTAAAGTAGTGGTGAGTAAAAAAAGAGAACATGAAGTGGTAGAGGAGGAGCCTCTGGTTGCTCCAAGTGTCAAGAAGCAGAAGAACAAGCTCATTCCTGCAAGGAGAAAAACTAAGGACTTAATGGTGGAGGTTGTTAGGCAGCTCCACCAACAACAATAATTTGCCTAAGTGGAAACTGTTGAGGGCTTCGGAACTCTCGAATAGTTCGAGAACTTCACCATTTGGTAAATACTAAGTGCCCAAATTTTGTTTTCCTTGTTGAGACTAAATGCAAGAGATGGAAAACAAAAAATAAAAGAGTAAGGAATCAGTTGGGTTTTAATAGAAGTTTCACTATGGAAAGTTTCACTATTAATCTTTTTAACTAGCTAGCCGGCTTCCTCCCTGCCTGTTTACACAAAGACGAGTGTCTACTAGATAAAAGTATGGGCCAATTTTGGGGGCAACTTAGAGTATGTTAATGCTAATATATGCTAATTTTTCAATATTTAACTGCTATAAAGGAAATGAATTAAAATAAGCCTAGTAAGCAGCAAAAAAATTAATTAGCCTACTCACCATGACCAAAAATATCATTATCAGTCATTAAAAGTAAACCATATCATACATTACTTATAGACCTAGAAAAATAATACCCACGCCTTCAGTAAATGACTCATTGGAGCTAAACCTTGATCGATGCGGACACATGTAATGAGTAGCGACGGTATCAAGAACCCAATTTGGATGGTAAGTGGGATGGGTTGCATCAATTTAATTTGTGTGACGAGTTGAGTGCATTAGCTGATAGAACTACACATAAAAATGTCAATATCCTAAATGTCTCAATGAAAAGTCCGAGAATCTCCAGATTGCATGTGTAAGGGATAAAATATAACATGCCCATGGTATTTCCTAGGCCCAACCCAACAGGGGGATCTTATCAGGAAAGAAGGAAGAGAGGGAAGGAGGAGACAAAAGGCTGAGAAGGGTGTCAGGAGGAAAAGATGGGAGTGGACATAAAGGTTGGGTGATGTGACATAAAGCAAAGGGAAGTGACACAAAGCAAAGGGGGCAAGAGATAAAAGGCAAAGGCACATACAACTCTAGAGACTTTTGGCCAAGCTTCTCCTGGAAGTCTTCTTCAACCTCACGAAAGGAGTTCCAACGACGATATCTCCTCTAGAAGATAGACCTTCAAGATCTATTGTACCTGCCGAGAATGAGATACTATAAAATAAGCTTATTATAATGGATTCTCCCCTCCCTAAACCCCCGTGGACATGGGCCTAGTGCAGTACCACATATATCTATTTGTCTCCTTCTCTTCATTTCCCCTGCATTTATTTACTGTTCACTGTCAGGGATGTGTGCTCGACACCATACAGCCGCTCTGGACCACTGTCGGGGGCTCCACATAATATCAATCCAGTCCTAGGCCCAGAACAATCTCAACGGGGCCGGGAATGGATCTTTCTCCCATTCCGGACTGTTGTGCTATTTATAGGCATTAGCAGATGGCGCCATCTGTGGAATCAAGATTATTTTTACACTAAAGCGAAAGAATGACAATTTCTTAGCGCGCTAAATAATCTCCAGAGGAGTAGATGAAACTCTTCCAGATAAGTGTCTTCAGCCTTTCCACTTTTAGTTTTATGAAAAGCACTACTGTAGAAAAGGGGCGAGTGAACCTTTGCTTGCCCAAGTGATTAAAATTGCATTACAATTAAATACTTTTTATACATTCAGCATGTAGGCCAAGGACTCAAACGCACCGACCACTTGAGCTTAAATAGCACCCACTACTCCCTATGTTTTTAAGTACACAATATATTTAAGTGAGCAATATAAATATTGTTCACAAATATATATTGGGCGCATACATGTGCACAGTGCCTGCATGGGCATCACGTCTTGACTGTGCATGCCATGTACAGTGCCATGCACAATGTAGGTGCGCCCGACAGCACGACCGAAAGCTCGAGGTAGCCCACCTAGAGCTAGATGAACCTGTCGGCGGCCACCACGTGAGCCGTTGGTAGTCTCTGTCTCCAACCGAATGGCCCCCACCATTGGGGACTGTTCGTAACACGCCTAGCTCCCAAGAATTCTATGTCGCTGTGAGCTCGTAGGCATTAGTTCTGACGGCGCTTTCTGTCCCCACCGATGGGGCACCATACACCCGCGGCTGGCACACAGTGGCAAACGACCATGCACCCGAGGTGCCACGAGCCTAGTTGACATGCCTACGGACACTACTTGGACTATCAGTGCCATTTGCCAGGTTAGAGACGATCACAGACCACCTCCACGACTCACGATCGTAAGCCCCTCTGTGGGTTGGCAGGCAGCACAGCTGCTACCACCAGGAACCCTAGCAATCTCTATCGCCGGCAGTTTACTCTTCGACCGTAGAAGATCCCACTGGGGAGCCTTCCCACTGGCCACACCTCCACGGCCAAACTAATGGCCCTCGAACTCCTTAGTGGGGAGTTACCATGGTCATGGGCTCCTTGCCCTGGATTTCTCTGCCGTTGGCCCCACGGATTGACTGGTTGGACGAACTCCTCGCTTGTGGTATCTCCTCCTCACCCAAGCTGTCTATGTACTCGTCGAACAGCACGTACACCCCTTGGCCATTGGCTCATCGTTCTCCACGCTCGTCTACTAGCTACACTACCATGTGCCTGTCGGCCACTTGCGAGCACCCTAGGCACCCACGCTTGTTGATAAACCAACAAGTTTCGCAGTCGCTGGTGGGTAACCATGAACAGCGAGCTCCTCAACCAACAAGCTTCTTAACCACTGGCGGGCGACCAACTCCTTTGTAGTCTGGTCCTTAACGACATACTCATCGGACAGAGACTCTCACAGGCCATGCAAGCTCCTCGGTCAAGATGCTCCTCAACCAGTTCCTCCTCACCACAGACTCACTGTCCAAACTAGTGGGCAGCAACCCATTGTGCACTCAGCGAAGTCATAAGAGCCGCTCGGCCACATGCATGGCAGGTACGAGTAGCTTGACCACATGCATGGCAAGCACGTTGCCCGCCACCTCACTCGATGGGCAATCTCTTGACGAATTAACAGCCAGTCTTTATGCGTATGCTACGTATGCTTAATATGCACCATGCATGAGCCATGCACAATACACATGATAGAGAACAAGAAGCCACTCAGTGTTCCGCTCGCCCACAATACATGGCCCGAGGAGAAGGTGAACAGGAAATTTTCTTGGGGATGATTAAATCCACATCACTTAGAAGATACTTAAGGACAAACGAATTCCCCAGCAGTAAACTGACTAAGTTGAAAAAAGAAAAGAAAAACAGAGAGATAAGAAGAAAAGGAGCAAGAAAGAGAAGAAATAGCAACCAGTAACGGGCAATTTCGATCAAGCAACAACGGGCTACAACGGTTAAAACACCCTGGTTTGTCTCCCTTAAAACTTATATGGATTTTATTTTTACTAACCTGATTGATTCTTGTAGCATGAGACATTGGTTAAATGCCCCACCACACAGACACCGTTTGGACGCCTCAGTACTATTCGATCAATGTATTCTCCACCAATGTAATCTCACCAATGAAATCTCCATCAATGTATCTCCACCAACGTAATCTCCATCAACGTAATCTCCATCAGCGTATCTCCTCCAACGAAATCTCTATCAATGACTACTTAACTCCCTGTGAGGCACCAAAGGGATGAATCGTGCCAGAGGTTGCTCTATCCTTCTCGGGGTGGAGAGCGGGCCAGCCCTCAGCTGCCCGACACTTACCATCCTCGTGAGCACCAACAGGAGAGAGCAGGTCCGATCCCAGACTGTCCGACAACTTACCTCCCAATGGGAGATACAGAGATACGCCTTAAGACCATCTCATCCCTCCCGCGAAGGAGAGCGGGTCTAGCCCCTTGGCTGCCTGATAACTTACCCCAACCTCCACCACGATGAAAAGTGGGATCACCGNAAAAGAGAAGAAATAGCAACCAGTAACGGGCAATTTCGATCAAGCAACAACGGGCTACAACGGTTAAAACACCCTGGTTTGTCTCCCTTAAAACTTATATGGATTTTATTTTTACTAACCTGATTGATTCTTGTAGCATGAGACATTGGTTAAATGCCCCACCACACAGACACCGTTTGGACGCCTCAGTACTATTCGATCAATGTATTCTCCACCAATGTAATCTCACCAACGAAATCTCCATCAATGTATCTCCACCAACGTAATCTCCATCAACGTAATCTCCATCAGCGTATCTCCTCCAACGAAATCTCTATCAATGACTACTTAACTCCCTGTGAGGCACCAAAGGGATGAATCGTGCCAGAGGTTGCTCTATCCTTCTCGGGGTGGAGAGCGGGCCAGCCCTCAGCTGCCCGACACTTACCATCCTCATGAGCACCAACAGGAGAGAGCAGGTCCGATCCCAGACTGTCCGACAACTTACCTCCCAATGGGAGATACAGAGATACGCCTTAAGACCATCTCATCCCTCCCGCGAAGGAGAGCGGGTCTAGCCCCTTGGCTGCCTGATAACTTACCCCAACCTCCACCACGATGAAAAGTGGGATCACCGCCAACAACAAGAGTGGGTCTAGTCCCAAACTATCTGATTACTTACCTTCCCATGAGGGCTAAAGGATGGGTAAACAGCCCAACCTCCCTTGCGGGGAGAGCAGGTCTAGCTTCTCAGCTCCCTGAACAGCTTACCCCATCTCTATCCAGGTGAAGAGCGGACTGGCTTCTCAGCCATCCGACACTTACCTCCCCGCAACGCACTAAAGGGATGGTCATGTCAGAGGTTGCTTTATCTTTCTCAAGGTGGAGATCAGCGGGCCAGCCCTCAACTGCCCAATACTTACCTTCCTCATGAGTGTCAACAGGTGGGAGCGGGTCCAGTCTCAAACTGCCCGACAACTTATTTCCCCTTGAGAGATAGAGGGCGAGATGCGCCTTAAGGCCATCTTGCCTCTCCCACAACTAAGAGCGGGTCCAACCCCTAGGCTGTCAGACAACTAACTGACCCCAAACTTGCCACGATGAAAAGTGGGATCAGCGTAAGCTTGACCCAACAATTACCTTCCCTGTGATGTCAACGAGTGGTTATGGGTCCAGTCTCAAACTGCCCACCAACTTACCACACCCCTATCACGGTGAAGAGCGGACCGACTCCTCAACTGTCTGACAACTTACCTCTCTGGGGGGAACAAAGAGGCGGGTTTGGCCAAACGGATAAACGCCTCAAACCTTCACCACACACCATCTCTTGCAACAAAACACCAAACGGATAAATGCCTCAGACCCTCGCCACATTCCATCTCCAGCAACAGAACGCCAAATGAATGAATGCCTCAAGCCTTCATCACATGCCATAACAGAGCTACATGCTTGTAACTTACGCAATGGAGTACATCTCCCACCATAGCCGAGTTGCATGCTCACAACTTATGCGATGGAGTACATCTCCTGCCATAGTCGAGTTACACGCTCGTAACTTATGCAGTGGAGTACATCTCCCACCATAGCCGAGCTACACGCTCGCATCTTACACGGTCGAATACATCTTCCACCATAGCCAAGCTACGTGCTCACACCTTACAGGTTGGAATACATATCCCACCATAGTTGAGCCCTGTGCTCATACCCAACACGGTCGAGTCTATCTCCCGCTTATCTGGCCAAGTCCAGCCCCGCTGATATGAACCCCACGTTGTTTATGGTTTTAATCCATTTACTATTTTAGCTTTGATACTTTTGCTTGTTGATGACAGGAGTAACTTGGATGGACTTTTCCAAATTCTTGAAAAAATTAATGAAAATTCATATCAAATAGATCTTTCAAGTAAGTATCATATTTCTGTTACTTTCAAATTTTCTAATCTTTTTCCTTTTGATGCAGGTGGAGATTCGAGGTCGAATCCATTTGAGGAGAGGGAGAAATGATGGGCACCAAGATGGACCTAGGGTGCCCATCGCCCACGCTCGCACCCTACGTGGTCGAGCCTATCTCTGGCTTATCTCGCAAAGTCGAGCCATGCGCTCGCACCCTACGTGGTCAAGCCTATCTCTTGCTTATTTCAGCAAGACGAGCCTCGTGCTCACACTCTAACGAGTCAACTCCATCTCCCGCTCAATTTGCCAAGACAAGTCCTACGCTTGCACTTTATGCGGTCGAGCTTATCTCCTGCTTATCTCGCCAAGTCAAGCCCTACGCTCGCACTCTATACGATCAAGTCCATCTCCCACTTATCTTGCTAGGTCGTGCTCCGTGCTCCGTGCTTGCACTTCACGCGGTCGAGCCCATCTCCTGCCTAATCCTGCACTCGGAAATCTTCATTGCGTAACACAAGAGGAAAGGATAACTAAGGATCCCATAATTTATTTCTCTACGGACTTGGCTAGATTATTTTGATTGCATATTTTATCTTTGAAGATTCTCAAGGCCTTTTTTTTGGAGCAAATTGCCCTTAAGAATCATGGGCAACTATAAGTTATCAAATATAACAGGCCCATCGTATTTCCTAGGCCCAACCCAAAAAGGGGAAAACTCATCAGGAGAGAAGAAAGAAAGAGGGAAGGAGGAGACAAAAGTTTGAGAAAGGTGTCAAGAGGAAAAGAGGGGAGTGGACATAAATGAGAGGTAATGTGACAAAAAGCAAAGGGAAGTGATACAAAGCAAATAGGGCAGAAGATAAAAGGCAAGGGCACATACGACTCCAGGGACGTTTGGCCAAGCTTCTCCTGGAAGGCTTCTTCAACCTCATGAAAGGAGTTGCAACGATGATATCTCCTCCAGAAGACAGACCTTCGAGATCTATTGTATAGTGAGGATGAGAAACTGTAAAACAAGCTTATTATAGTGGATTCTCCCCTCCCCGAGCCCTCATGGATGTATGCCCAGTGTTGAACCACATAAATCTGTATGTCTCATTCTTTTTATTTTCCTTGCATCTATTTATTGTTCACCACCAAGGATGTGCGCCGGACACCGTATAGCCGCACCGGACACCATATAGCCGCACCGGACCACTGTCAGGGGCTCCACACAATACTGATTCAGGCTCATGTCCAGAACAACCTCAGCGGGGCCAGAAATGGATCTTTCTCCCCTTTCGGACTGTTGCACTATTTATAGACATTAACAGATGGCGTCGTCTTTGGAATCGAGATTACTTTTACACCAGAAGCAGAAGGACAATTTCCCACAGCGCTATGTTTGGGGTCAAACCCATGTCATCAACCTATCTTAAACCAATCATTAATGGAATCTATTACTTTTTCAACTTCTCATAAAAATTTAAACATATCTCAACCTATTTCATATATTCAAACATATCTCAATGGAATACATAAGACAATACTAATCACAAATCAATTCAGATCATCTGAAATCACCTCATCACACAAAACATTGTTAATGTCCTCTACAGTCCATATAACGTGCAAAAAAAATCATAATTAAAAAAATAGAAAACTAGTCTAGTCCTATTTGACCGCGCGAACTTGTTTTCATACAGTAAATCGGAAATTATTCCAAATCAAGCAATCAAATGTTGAATGCAAAGAGAATATTGATATCGCACAATTCACTAGACATCATGTAAATCACGGATGTGATAACATTGAGCTTTGAGTTTGTTTATTCTGAGCCTCCGGTGAATGACATTAATGCAAAGCAAATGGCTCTCCGAACAACAGTACGTTCACATGAGATGAATCATAAAGTGATAGTCTATTTCAATATGATTGATTCGTCTTTCTAATAATAATATAAAATAAAAAAATAAAAAAAAAATTGAAAGAGGTTGCTCTTGGGTTGCATGCAGTTAGTAAGCCTAGCTAAAAATATAACAAAAATATCATTCATCATCTTGTAATTATCATTCTTTCCTCGTTTCTTGATATAAAAAATAAAAAAATTAATGATTCTCAATAAGCTGTAAATTAAAATACGAGATTATCGAACAAATTCAAAAAGAAAGAAAAAGAAGGTGATTATGGTGAGTGTTTTCCTTACCCAAACTGCATACGCTTTCGCTTTTGGTCGCCGCCGTCTGTCTCTAATTTCTCAAACTGTCGGACAGATTAATGAACCGATGAAGCAAGCTGCATGTGATCAAACGGAGACAATGAAGCTCCTTTCTGTTTCATTCTTTTCTATTCTTTTTTTCATAAAAGTCCTATTGTTTCATTCTTTTCAGAGATCATCGCTGATTTCACCTACCACACAGCGCAATATTACTACTCAAAACCTATCACGGCATCACACGCAGGGACTTATTCATTATGAAAACTATGACTAAACACCAATTGCCTATCTAAGAAGACTTGGATGGCCACGTTTTCTGACTAAAAATATATATATTAAATTATATATATTACATAATATTAAATTCTGAATAATTAAAAATATAGATAATTACTCGTGAAACATTATTTTTTTGGTATTAATGAAAAATGAAAGAAAGTAACGTTTGAAAATTTGCATATAAAGGTGTTGGCCTGCCTATCACTAGATAAGCTTGTGATTATCCATCCGTACGTGGCAACATCAAAATACTTAAATAGATAAGCTGAATCTGTCTATCAAACACCAATATACATGTAGAAAAATTAGAGAGTTCACAATGCCGGCAAAGTATTAGTGTTCTAATGATTATTTTTACTATTTATGTAGTAGTCATGAGATTATTTTTTAAGTGATTTTGGTGGAGAATAAATCAGTTTATTTAATTTCTATAGACATTTCTAATAGTAGGCGGCTCTCTTCAAATCCTAGCCATTATTTACCGATTTTATGGAATCGCCATTTTATTATATATGATAAATATTAAATATTTGAATTTCATAAATGTTAATTTGAAAAACTCTTTTTCATTCAACTTTAAAACAATAATTAGTATATAGAAAGATTTATCAGTAATTTTTTGGACATGTTTCACCACTAACTGATTTCGACTGCTAACCTAATGTGACAAGAAAAGATGGTGGTCTGGTGTGCCTGGGGCCGTCGACTCTAAGGGCTTTGCTGAGAAGGTGGCCCTCACTGCCTATGCCCTTTCTCATGGGTTATGGCTTCCTTTCTGTCTGCCGTTGTGTGACGTTCTTAACTACTTGAAGTTGGCGCTGGCTCAACTTCACTCTAACGCTTGGAGAATGGTTTTGGAACCCACTTGAGAGAAGTACCCCAATTTGACTACCCTAGGAGTTCCTTGCTACCCATGCGATTAGGGCATTGGAAGGCAATCTTTGCAACTTTTGTTGTCACCCCCAATATCGCCTCACTCGATTTGGAGGCCGTCATTCTAATGCGGCAGAAAAAATTATTTTTTATTTTTGGCCAGGGATGGGAGTTTCCTGGTAGGAGAGCGAGAAGGCGAACTCCCAGTCCGCTCCATAGGGGAAAGTCCCTACGACAAAGCGATAGCCATTACTCTCTCTCAACGAGAGTAAGTCCTCGTTCAGAAGGTTTATTCCTGGGTCGAGCACAACCAAGAAGCTGTTTGGATGGAGGCCCTGCTGACGAGGGCCCATATTGACAGATTTTAGAGATGCATGATCATTCTTGTGCAAGTGGTCGTCACCTTCCAAAGGAACCGGCCACTTCCCAAAACAAGAAAAGGCTTGTCACAACCTTACTAGAGAAAAGCAGGGTACGGTTACCATATTGATCTCCTTAGGTGGTGCAGTTTCATGGTGGCATGCATACGGTACGCCCGTAGTCTTTTAATTCACTGGCCTCCTTGAGACCCATGGTTCTATGTTTGCACCTAGTCATGTCACCAGATCGTGGGATCTATCCATAGCGATCATGTTGTCAGACTGCTCGCATTCTCCCTGGGGTATTTCAGCCTTAATTTCTCCTTTTATAAATAACTTTCCCCTTCCTCTTGTTGCCTCTTTCACTTCTTCTTACTCATCTTCTTCATGTCTGTGTTTTCTGTTGAAACCCTAGCTTTTCCCCCTCGTATTAATTGTTTGTGTCAATGGCTCACCAGAAAATTCCTCGACTACCTTTTCATGGATCACACCTTCTTACAAGGTCCTCGTTAGCACCAGATTCCTCCTCTGTCGGCAACGTGCCCTATTTTGAAGGTTACAATTGGTCGTCTATCCTCACCATAGCTGACCTCAGGAAGTTGAGGAATCCCTTATTCGGTGGTTTTTAAGGCTTCTCCCCAAGGGTCCTTCGACTTCGAAGGCTTTGCTAAGGAGGTGTCCCTTACTGCCTATGCTTTTTCTCATGGGTTACGGCTCTCTTTCTGTCAGGCAAGGCATGACGTTCTTGGCTAATGGAAGTTGGCACCGACTCAGCTTTACTCTAATGCTTGGAGAATTCTGATGTGTTGTTGAAATTCTTGGAGAATGGTTTTGGAACCTGTTGGAGTATCCCTATTTAACTATCCAGGAGTTTCTTCCTACCCACTTGGTCAGGGTGTTGGAAGGCAATATTTGCAACTTTCATTCTCGCCCCCGATATCCCCTCACCAGATTTGAATGCAGTTATTCTAATGCGAAACAGTGCCAAAAAAATTCTTTTTCTTTTCTGGCCAAATATGGGAGTTTCCTTGTAAGGAGGGCGAGAAGGCAGACTTCCCAACCCGCACCATATAGGGAAAAGTCCCCTATGACAAAGCGATAGCCGTCACTCTCTCCTAACGAGAGTAATCCCTCAGGAAGTTGAGGAATCCTTGATGGAATTCCAGATTTGGTGGTTCTTGAGGCTCCTCCCCAAGGGTCCGTAGACTCTAAAGGCTTCATTGAGAAGGTGGCCCTCACTACCTGTGCCCTTTCTCATGGGTTACAACTCTTTTTCTCTCGACTGGTGCATGACGTTCTTGACTACTTGAAGTTGGCGGCAGCTCAGCTTCACTCTAATGTGTAGTTGCGTTGCTTGGAGAATAGTTTCGGAACCCGCTCAAGAGGAGTACCCCGATTTGACTGCCCTAGAATTCCTTAAAACCCACGCGGTCAGGGAGTTGGAAGGTAATATTTGTAGCTTTCGTTCTCGCCCCCAATATCGACTCACTCGATTTGAAGGTCATCATTCTAATGCCAAACAATGGCAAAAAAAAATTCTTTTTTATTTCTGGCCAGGGATGGGAGTTTCCTGGTTAGGACGACGAGAAGTCGGACTTCCCAATCTGTGCTATATGGGGGAAAGTCCCCGACAACAAAGAGATAGTCATTAATCTCTCTCAGCGAGAGTAAGCCTGCATTGAGAGGGTTTATTCATGGGTCGAGCATAACTAGAAGTTGTTTGGATGGAGGCCTTGTTGATGAGGGCCCATAAAAATAAAAACTTTAAATCTAATGGATCATATTAAACCACGCAAGTGTGTAAACTATCTTGTTTAAGATTTACATGTAGACTAAACATTTCTATTAGGGTTACTACTCGCCCTACATGAGCAAGCAACCACCCCTCCCACACCCTACTCCCACTTGGGCAAAGAGTCGGTTTTTCTTCCGCACCTTGTCCCAACCCCCTTCCATTCAACGAGTGGGCGAGTGGCTTAGTTCACCGTTCGGATCCCTACCCCTGGCGCCATCGCATCACAACCAAAAGCCATATCATAGCCACTGTTTTACACCCAATAAAACAAAAAACATATAATGACTATATGCATTTAGAGTCAAACTAAATTTGCAATTAAAGACCTACTAAATCTACACTTGGAGTCGACGAACGTGGATGGAAATACAAAGGTGGGTTTGGGAATATAGTGGAACATTGAGGGGGGAGAGATGGGAACTGGGGGCACGGGAGAGAATGAAGAAATTGAATTAAAAAAATGAACTTAACTAATGTTCTACAGCGTCATGTCTATTTGTGGGATCTCTTGTGTCTCTAATAATTTTAAAAAAAAAAAAAATCCTAATTTCTACGAGTTTAACTTTGACCACTTTTACTTCTTCAACTGTGGATGGAAGCATTACACGTATGGGATCCACTTGTGTGTTTTGACAAGTGAATGTCACTCCGCCACGCCTCGCCTACGTCGCTTCCCTCCCTCTGCATCTTACTCACCCACCCACCGAGTCACCAAACTCCCCAAACTTCGCCCCCTATAACTCTCTCTCTCTCTCTCTCTCTCTCTCTGAAAACTCAATCTCTGAAGCAATGGGTGAGGGTGAAACTTCCGAGCCAACGATAGAGATCAACGGCTTGAGGTTCACGTACCCCGGAATCGACGGCCACCCTCCGCCGGGGTCCACTCCTCTTATTGACGACTTTTCGCTCACCCTTCGCGCTGGTCATCGCTGCCTCCTTGTAGGATCCAATGGCGCTGGTTCGTTTCACTGCCTTTTGTTTTCCACCTTCGGAACCTTCTTTTCATACTCTATTTTCTTTATTCTCTCCGTGTTGTTTATGCAAAAATGCGGAAAATTTTTTAAACCAAGGTTAATGCTTCTTATCGTCAAATTGTAATGGGTTTTCTCTGCAATATACTTATATATACGATCCTTAGCTCAGATTGTTGTTTGATTCATTGGCTGCTGACAAAACTGAAGGAAATTTAATCAAAGCTATATCACTGAGTCAATACATTCTGTAGTTAATTTGGAATGGGTTTAATCGGCAAGGAGATGGACAGAAATTGAGCCCCCAATACGACTGTTCGTTTCCAAAACGGCTATATTCTATCATAGAAAGAAGAATTTCGTTGGCCTCTATTTGGTTGTTCAGTAGACGGAGCAAAAGAAAGCAAAATAAAGTCCCAAGAAATTTTTTCCCTTCATCTCACTTTATTAGCAACCTGACTAGAACAGTTCTGAATGAAAACTCAGATGGTTTGTGCATGTTTATTAATTGTTAATATAGGTAAAACTACAATTCTGAAGATATTGGGTGGGAAGCACATGGTGGAACCCCATATGGTACGCGTACTTGGAAGATCGGCTTTTCATGACACCTCGTTGACATCTTCTGGTGATCTCAGCTATCTTGGTGGCGAGGTTTGTGTTTCATTTATTTAGTTATTGTGTTAGAAAATTATTTGTCACACCATAAAACATATGCTGGTATTTTTTTTTAAATTTATTTAATAGATCTGGTTTATCTGTTTTGTGGCTTGACCTGTGAGTTTTACTTAGACGTTCTTGGTCTATTGAATTAGATATTGAAGAAAACGTGCATGATTGGCTAGTATACTACATCTATTTGATTGTCACATGGATAATTCAATGAAAATCTGGCATAACAATTTTTACTGGACACATGTAGGCAATTCATCAATCTATCTGGGATCAAACTCATCCAAATTTCCATTACACACGCACATGCTAAATTTTACATGGCATAACAAATTTTACTTGAACATGCAGGCAAAGTTTCCAAAGATTAAAAAATATAATCGTATATCTTTCCCAACTTTCATCCATCCTTTCTTGATTATGTTCATGTACAATCTCATTTGAACCTGAATTTACATGCCCAATTGTGCTCGGCAATTTTATGTTACGATTACTTGGATAGGTTGGAGAACATCTTGTAATCAGATTAAATTAGTTTTCTTTGGGAATTATTCTTTTGCAGTGGAGGCGAGAAGTCGCTTTTGCAGGATTTGAGGTTCCGATACAAATGGATGTTTCTGCAGAAAAAATGATCTATGGAGTTGCAGGGATTGATCCGAAAAGAAGAGCTGAGTTGATCAAGGTATGATGCTCTGTGCTCTTTCATTGTGATGCAACAACTTCCTAAAAAATTGCCCTACAATTCAATTTGGTCAGTTATACAAGCTGTTAGGTGGGACGGGATCCTGTGTCAGATTTATGCCTCTAAATCTTCTTATATCGTTGGCTTGGGTGTAAAAGTCAATAGTTTCATTCAGTGCTGTTTTTTGTAAACATTTGTAGCCTAGATCGTAGAGACAGTAATTTTACTTTGCGTGATTGAGCAATACTTTTTTGTTGTGTTAAAAATTCAGGCGTCAGAGTTGTTGTTCTGAGGATGCACAATGTAGCTAGTGTTCAGAGAATACTTGTGCAAATTGCATTTCTGAGTTCACAATGTGCTGTTGCCGAATGCCAGGGCTTTCTTTATGGAACTTGTTTACTTAATAATGTAGGTACTCGATATTGATCTATCATGGAGGATGCACAAAGCATCTGATGGTCAGAGAAGACGAGTGCAAATTTGTATGGGTCTTCTCAAGCCATTCAAGGTATTTCCACAATGTATTGATATCTGAATACAACGACAATATTTTCCCTCCCTTTTTTTCTTTATGCACAGTTTCTTTTTTTTCCTCTTTATGCACACCTTATTATGGGTAAGCTCTTCGTAATCATGTATGATGTGTCTTTTTTTTTTTTTTTTTTTTTTTTTAATAATCTCATCTCCTAAATGTATCTTAGTTTTCCTCCTTGGTTATCTAGGTCCTTCTTCTTGATGAAATAACAGTCGACCTTGATGTACTGGCAAGGGCTGACCTTCTTAGGTTTCTAAGAAAGGAGTGTGAAGAACGAGGTGCCACAATCATCTATGCAACACATATATTTGATGGTCTAGAGGACTGGCCATCTCATATTGTATGTCCACATTCCATTTTTTCTCGTTAAGGGTTCTTTCCTAATATTTGTATGAGTCTTTACATCTCCTTAGAGTCAAAATATTATGTTTTCAGGTTTATGTGGCTCATGGGATGTTGCAAATAGCAAGCCCTATGGAAAAAGTTAAGGACATCAGTAAATTGTCATTAATGGTAGGTTTTTCAATTTCAAACTTCAAAGTAATTCCGCGCTTATAGTAGATATTGAAGATGCATTTCATATCAATTATTGAATTATGAGAGAGAGAGAGAGAGAGAGAGAGAGAGTAACTGGAATTGGACTTGCGGACAACAGTTTCTTGCTTTAGTTGGTGCTTATCTGGTGAGATTGGGTTTGCAGAGAACTGTCGAGAGTTGGCTGAGGAGAGAACAAGAGGAGAAGAGGAGAAGAAGGAAAGAGAGAAAGGCATCTGGTCTTCCAGAATTTGATGAACAGATTGAAGGTAGCCGTGTGACTGGTGATCCAGCCCGTGCTGCCGTTCGTGTTATTAACAATGGTTGGGCAGCTGGACGGCTGCATTCCACCATTGCTGGAGAAGATAACTTTCTCTTCAGCTCAAATAGAGTTCTGAGGTAAATGGACGACTTGAACATAAAGGAAATTCCCCAAATTTGATCAACGGCTCATAAAACTAGTTTGGGGTAATCGATCAGGATATATGCGTCTTTGAGGCTCCTATCAATTGCAGCAACAACAGAATATGTTTCTTTTGTTTGATTATTATTTAAGAAATAATGTCCAATTGGCTTCTTTTCTATGTAAATGGTTTCGACCACCATTCAATGATGTTTGTTATTTGTTATTATTCAAGGAAGAATTAGTGCGTTTATGACCTTTCATCCCATAAAATATCAACACGGTTATTCTTGAGATCAAACTTATGCAAGATGGGGTGATCATTTGGTAAAATAATTCACAGTCCTTCAACATTGCGAGCCATCAGATTCAGATTGGTTAACTTTTCCCTGTCCCAAACCTAGACATAAATGTGGGAAGTGATGTCATTCCATCCGATCCGAGCTCTAAATGGATAGGCAGCCTTAGCAGTTGGCACCAATTGTTTAGTGGTGCACCAACAGCTAACCGCCTTACATCCAATTCATGCTCGATGCAGTGTCGTCACAAGTGGGCAAGTACTACCAAACGAAAGTCCAACCAAAAATGATAAAGACAAGACATTACTATTACACAACTTTTATACAACTAACAAATTAAAAAATATATATATATATTAATTTTTTAAAAATTTGGTTTGACTGTTGCTTTGATTTTGATGAAGTAATTGTGAATTAGTATCACCCTAAAAGTTCAAATATCAACAGATTGTTGTTTTCTTTACGCCCCAACTTGGGAGCTAGTGCTTTTCACTAGAAATTTCAACAAGTCCTTCAACCGTTGAGATACAGTTTTAACTGGCAGTCAGTTTAAGGCTGGCACACCAATACGTTCTAACATCCAAACGGAGCCGAAAACATGGAAGCATTTGAATGTAATTGTTTATGAAAAGACTAAATCAACTGCACCATATTCAAGTTCCAGGAACTAAGGCATCGCTACTTCCATGCCGGCAAGATACATTGTCGACTCGAAAAAGCTATATATGTCAATACATCTACCTGTACCCATAGCATCAGATGAAATTATTGGCCTTGGAGTGCGGATATTTAAGTCATTTCAAGCAGATCCAGTGACGAGGGAACCAATTACAAAAAGGATCATGTATAAATTGTGAGTCAAGAATTATTTAGAATCTACAATGCCAAATGCCGATGCCTATCATATAGTAGTAACAAAGATCTAAACAAACGGATACATTTTCTGGAAAGGAACAAGTCAAAACGCATGAACGCCAAAATAACAGGGTAACATCCCCTTTGACAGAGATTGCAGCCCAAAAAGTTGCTGAAGATTTAAGGATCTCTTAAGCCTGCAAGACCCCAAACAAAAAAAAGAATAATTAACGCATAATTATGAAAACTTCATCAGGGCTGAGTTCCAACACAGCGTTAGAGCCTTACCTTGTTGGCAATATTGTTGGAAAGCCAGTCTAGTCCCTCATAGAGACCTTCCCCGGAAGTCGCACATGTGCTCTGGATATACCTGCAATAGGACCCACAACCGTCATGACCAATTAGCAGATAGTAAATCTTCTATACATAGGGCACTGTATGTGTGTGTGTGTGAGTGAGAGTGAGAGAGAGAGAGAGAGAGAGAGAGAGAATCATTATACCAGTGGCGTTGGCGGAGGGAGTGAAGACCAAGCTTATCGGTAATCTCAGCAGCATTCATAGCATTTGGAAGATCCTGCTTGTTTGCAAATACAAGCAGCACAGCATCCCTCAATTCATCCTAAAAATCAACAAAAAGGAATCAACACACTCGGACATGTGCTACTTTTTTTTTATTGATAAACAATTTTTTTTTTTTTGGATCAATAATCAAGAAGTTTTATTCACATGAGGATAACCGAAAAACAAAATTTTATTGAGCATAAATAGAAAAAAAAAATTATTGAGCATAAAATAGAGAAATGCCTGAGTATACAGGAAGAGGCCCAAGTAAATAACCTAGACAAAGGCCCGAGTACTCAAACACGTGCTACTTATAATTAGCAATGCCCACTTGAGGTCTTTTATTTTGTAAAATGAGCATGCCTTCAATTACCTCATTCAACATCCGGTGCAGCTCATCCCTAGCCTCAACCACACGGTCACGATCATTGCTATCAACCACAAAAATAAGACCCTGAGTGTTTTGGAAGTAATGTCTCCACAAAGGGCGAATCTGTACATAGACAATACAACACTCAGAAAAAGGCTTGACACAGCACTGACTATATGATAAGCATATGATAAAGCTTTCCATGAAGCTAACAACTCAATGCATTACAAACCAAAAAAGATCCACTTTTAAAAAAATAAAAAATAAACTCACATTCATACAGATAGGCACATCCTATAAGCCGCAACAAACTGGCTTTCCCAAATATAACTAAAATAACAAGATTGAACTAACCGCTAAGGACTAATATTAATGGCTCACCCCCAAGCTTGTCATTTATAATGCATGAAATGCACCATATACTCATCAAGAACTGTACATAAAATACAAGGATTCACAAGGTATGGTATGAAGATATTCATGCCTATATTATTATATATGCCACAGCATGGATAGTCTTTCCTCATACAAGGGAAAAACCAAAATACACGGTGGCATAAGTAAATGTAGCTTATGATTATGTTATGTGCTGATGGAGGAACAACTAATCAGCACAAGACCGTCAATAAGCACATACATCATGAAAAAATTGACTGTACACAATTCATGCAAACATAAATATTTAAAATACATATATGAATACTTATTTATGTCTGTCACAGCGTGGGTAGCCTTTCCTCAAAGAACAAAAGAAATACAAGGTGGTTCAAATTAATGTAACTTATGCTTTTGTTGTGTGCTGGCGCCTGATGGGCTAGCATTCAATCAAGAAGAAAAACACACAAGCACATTAATTCCAGTAGCACTACACATAACTCAAGTCATGCAAACACGTTCACATACACATGAAATGCCTAGCACAGGTTGAAGTGCTTTTCATCACACATCAAGGAGAAACTAAAAAAGAATATTTTTTTGATCAGTAAACAAAAACTTTTATCATAAGAATAGGCAAATATGCACTAAGAAATTAAAATTAAATTCTTTACATACTGTCCCAGGGTTGGAGGCCCCATGGTCTAAGAGGCGCCTGATACGATCAGTTACCACTACGTGGAACTAAAACATCTTATAATAAGTCATAACTAAATGGCTCGATTCATAATTGTATGGTTAATGTTATGGTCGTTAAAGAACTTATGTAGTAATATCACAAACCTTGTCCTGGCCACCAACATCCCAAACGGTGAAGCTAATGTTCTTATATTCCACGGTCTCCACATTGAAACCTGAGTAAAGGCAAATAAGTATCCATTACCAGAGTCTAAGCAACAAGAGAGTTAATCCAATCACCTGTAACAGTAAAATAATAGCTCATCTACAGACTACATATATTGAGCAATGTTGAGAAAAAACAAAATCATACCAATGGTGGGAATGGTGGTTACGATCTCTCCCAGCTTGAGCTTGTACAAGATGGTGGTCTTACCAGCAGCATCAAGACCCACCATAAGAATCCGCATCTCCCTCTTGGCGAAAAGCCGGCTGAATAGCTTGGTGAAAGACAGCCCCATCTTTTTATCTCAGCTGAAATCCCAAAATTCCAGGTCAGACCAAATCATTAAACCTATGCAAATCAGGTAACCGATAATAGCACAAGACATTCAAAACATCTTCGATTGAATCAGAGGAAAAGCAAGAAATAAGTCGGTTTGGTCATCAGAGTTATTTGTACATCAACATAGAGAGCGATTATTATAAACCTTGTAGATTCTTCAACAAGACCTATGGGATGATGGATCTTAATTTCCCCCCTAGTAGCTGAAAACTGATTGGTTTGTTAGCTTCAAGTAACCCAAGATTTGGAAAAACCCAATTTATCTCAGAAATGACATTAAATCCAATCCTTTTTGTCAAAGAAATCCATATTGCATCCTTCAACATGAATCAGATCTATGCTCTACAATTACAAACCAAACTAACAATATGAAAACAAGTTCTCTTCTTTAACATAAAAAATATATATATGTTATTTTGTGAAAGAAAGGCACCGATTGGGTTTTAGAGATTTTCTGAGAACAGAGAACGTGGTAAGCAAAAGAAATCCAAATCAGGCTCTCAATAAATTACATCTAAACGGGTCCTATATGCAAGAGATCTGCGAGAACTTCAAAACCAACACAGAAACACATCGTCCAAAGCCTACATACAAATGGAATTCCATAAACCACGTCAAAACTGTAATATAAAATGCCAAAAACCGAAATCTCACAAATCAAAAGGAAACAGGCTCACATCTAAACCCAAACCGATCTAGTCTATCTACGCATATTATATATTACGCAGAGAGAGAGAGAGAGAGAGAGAGAGAGAGAGAGAGAGAGAGAGACTCACAAAGCGAAGACCGGACGTCTTGGTCAGATCTGAGGAATGGGGACGAAAAGAATGGCGTGGATGTAGAGGTTTTATATATGGGTAGTAGATAACGGTCGTTTTGACGGCGTCTATAAACATTTGGGTGACGTCTGCTAGGGTTTGGTACTGAGAAGGTATTGGCTGTCTTGATGTGGAAAATGATATCAGAGAAACTGATTTCTCACCAATCACCTTTAGCAATTGAATTGAATACTCCACGTATAATTTATAAGTGTTAGATCAGCCTTAACAATAAATAATTCAAAAAAATAAATAAATAACTCAAAAATGATTATCTAAAAAAAAAAACAAAAATTCTACCCTTGAATAATTATAAGCTGTCTCGAGAATATCCGCAATCAAGAATTAGAGAAAAAATTAAAAAATCTTTATAATTAAATATTTCTTGATTAAAACATCTTAGAGCATTGGCAATGCAAGTCCAAATTGAAAGAAAATGTAAAAAACAACATTTGCATTGGGCTAGCTATAATAGATAAATTTAACATTCCAGCTACAGTAATTATTAGGAGCTTCCAAATCTGGCGAGCAAAAATTATTTTTTTAACATTTATCTGCCTTCCAATAACTGTAGACAAACCTATAGTAACATTTCTTTCACAATACATGTTGGGTAGATATATTTATTGAATAATTAGGATGAGAGAATAAATAGTTGAAAAACAATTATATGAAAAAATGTAATTAATTAATATATGAAATGAATTTGTAAAATATTAAAAAAATATATTATTAAAAATAACATTATTTTATTATTATTTAGACTTCAAGATAGTTAGTCCAATGTAGACTAACATTTTAGCTAGTCCATATTATAGCCAAAAGATAATATTTTAACTAAATTTTAATCTGGCCATTGCCAATGCTCTTACAATTTAAATTTTAGGAGAAAAGGTATCCCTTCTTGGCAAAGAAAACATACCAACTTTTTATTATATATAGTTATAAATTAAGTAGGTCAATTATGACTTAATTTGTTTATGGAAATACTATTATTTATCGAACTCATTACAAAGAACATTTGGTTGTATGTAGAATTTCAAGGCAGTCACGTCATGCCTTGCATTGAGCCACTTGATTGCTACTTTTGCATCCATGTATTAATTTCAAAAATTCAAAAAATTCCATTAGGCAGCAGTGGAAGGTTTTTCATAAGAGAGAAAATATTTAGTCCACAGAAAAATTATGAAACTGCGCCCCTCAATAACCCATCCTTCTCGTGCCCACCCATGAACAAAGTCTCTCTCGTTTGTCATTTGCACCAGGACATGATAATCATTCAAGAAACTCACCGTAGGGATCTCTACTAGTCCCCATGTCTTTACGATAGCCAATTGAATAGCATCAATGGAAGGCCTCACACGTATAAATTTTAATACCAGAGCAAACCGAAAATCCTCCGCCACCTTAGACATCTCTGCCTCCTAAAACACGAATCTCAATTCATCACCATCAATATCTATCGGATACCTCATAGGCATCTTGAACCCCGACTAATTTGTGTTACGAGACAACGCCTGCATGTATGACTTTTGAGAAGCCCCACTATCCTTACCACCAATCCCACCCCACAAAACTCTAGGATCACCATCTAGACAAGACCCTCCTGGCATCGACTACACCAGGGGGCCTAAGGGCGCCGCCATGGGCAAAACCCTAATGAAACAACGTAACTCACAACGCAGGAGGATTCCAAAGAATACATAGTGCCTCAGCCCTTTTCTTACCTTTGAAAATTAACTTTTTTTTACTTAATTTGTTTATGGAATATTATTATTTATTGGACTCATTACAAAGAACATTTGGTTGTATGTAGAATTTCAAGGCAGTCACATCATGCCTTGCATTGAGCCACTTGATTGCTGCTTTTGCATCCATGTATTAATTTCAAAGAGTAGTGCTAGAGGGAAGCCACTGTAATGGTGCACACTTTGCACTCACTACGTGGCTGCCTCTAGATCTTTTTTTTTTTCATCTCCTCTGTGTGTGGTCTAGATGATGCCACATCATGTGTATAAAATGGTTTCTGCAAACAGTGACTTCTATCTATATTTATTCAATTTCAAAACCAATGTTATTCTTATTTTATATTTTATCAATTATAATTACAATAACTTACCTTATATAGTTCAAACAATATCATATATATGTAACACTTAAAATGATTACTAATTAAAATATGTTAAGTGAGCAAGTGTATTAATTCGTAATTACACCTAGCTACTAATTAATTGATCACATTTTAAATAACTCATATGTAAACTACTTAAATGAATAGCTATTTTAAATATATCATGTCAACAAGTATAATTAAGATGATAAAATTTAAAATGAATGGCATCTTTTCACTAATCTCAGTATCCTACTAATTTGGACTTTATTTACGCTTGGCTCTTTATAATTAGTCCCCAATATATATATATATATATATATTTACTAGTAAAAGATGTTACGTGCCTAGGCACGTATGCCTAGTTAAATGTTTTCTATGTTTTTTTTCTTATTAACAAGTCATCTCTTTGGCAGTACCACTTTTTTAAGAACTCTAGACAACATGCCTCATGTATAGCGAAACCCCATGTCCAAAACTTTTATGATGGCATATAATTTACTCCTCAAAGCATAATTACCATCCGGTAAAAAGGCAAGAGTAATATTTTGGATAATGCGCATAGTAATCGAGTGCATATGACGAAGGGATAAGAGAGAAGACAATCATCATTTTCAACTGGCATGCAGTACTCTTCCCACGTGGGTCCTTCCACTCTTTGAAAAATATGAATTGGATTTCCATCTACTAATTTCATTTACACCAATAGCTAAAATCCTCCATTCAAATAGACCCACTTGCAGGCACCAATATCAATCTCCTAAGAACGATGGCTAAATATTTATGTAATGATCAAATCAAATAAGTTAAAACACAATCATGAAACATAATTACATGCGAACAAGTATGGGCAATTTTGATCTCCAGCATCGGATGCCATCTAAATAAATTGAGTACATGCCTAAATGAATATGGTTAAAAATAATAATGTTAACTATGGATATGTAATTATGGACAATTTTGATATGCAACATCGAATGATAATAATAATTTATCTAAAAGATGTTATCTATTTCTTATAAAAGAAAGATATAATGCATAATTAATTAAACTTAGAAAACATCAAATATTGTCCATAACAAAAAACAAAATAAAAGATATAATGCCATGTCCACCACCCTAGCATTGCTGCCACTACTATTTTTCTTCAGGAATATAGCCAACTGCAACTGACTCTCCATAAAACCATTTGAGGCATTTTCCTCATAGTTTAGTGAACTTCCACAGTTCTCAAAAGAGTTCTCCATAAACATATTCTCGTCATATGAAATTGTTGAGGCATTATTGGAGATATTGTTTGTACTGAATTGTGACATCATGTAATTGGTACTCTCTGACTGAAACCAACTTTGGACATCTTGTGGGTGAGAAGGTATTCCATAGCACTTTTCATTAGGGTTTCCATTGACAGAAGCATCAAGAAAGTTTTGAGCTGCTTGTAATTCCTTTAGAGATGCTAGTTGAGTTTGTAGATTTATAACCTGCAGAAAAAAAAAAGTAAAATGCCATTTATTAATTTAGAATTAACCCAAATTAGGATTTCAATCATTATATATAAAAAAGAGAACCTGCTGCTGAAGAGTCAAAATATATGAAAAAGTGCCATAAATAGGATCTTCAAGCCTAGTCTGCGCTTCATACAAGATTGTGGCAGCTGCTTTAGAACGATTACTCATCGGGACCTGAGCAAGGAGCTTCGACACATTACCTGCACCGAAAATCTTATGAACGGTGGAAAAATTGCTAATTCCTTGTTTATAGCAGAAATAAGGAGCAAAAATACATTCCCTAACATATTTCCTTCTAAGGAATCTGCAAGCTCCACAAGGAAAACTAAAACCAGTCATCTTGATAGTTGGTTTCAGTCGAGGGGGGTAAGATACCTGGATCAAGGAGGAAAAAAACCATAAAGTCTGGAACTCGCAAAACAAGGAGCCAAGAGATGCCGCAAAATCCGGAGTTACCTCGAGCCTCGCCAAAAGTGACTAATTATTTGTATGTATGTTCATTTTCTGTTTTTTTAGCCGGTAGTATTCAAAACACAATACTGTTTAAATACAAATAAAATCAAATATTTGTTAAAACACAATCATGAAATATAATTACATGTAATCATGAAAAACAATGAATTCTGATTGCATTATTTGTCTTCTTTTTTCCTGATCATTAAATTTTGAAATCCGACAAATGTCATAAATCAATGAGTCTTAGATTTCTGATCTATGCTATAAAACTCAAGCCAACAACACTTTAGAGCCTCGAGCTTCGCCCCAAATCCCGATTCTTGCTGTAAAGCATGAGCCAACAAATGCTTTAGAGCATGAAAAATGAGTGAATTTTGACTGCATTATTTGTCTTCTCTTTCCCTGATCACTAAATTTTGGAGTCCGACAAATGTCGTAAATCAATGAGTCTTGGGTTTCTAATCTATGCTATAAAGCTCGAGCCAACAACGCTTTAGAGCCTCGTAGGTTACTGTCACGGGTTAGTGAGGTTGATCAACTTAAAATTCAAATAAATCAGTTTCAACAAAAACTTGCCAATAGAAGGAGAAAGAATAAAATATTAAAACGCAAAAATAGGGAGTTCAAGAAATATGTGGACCATATGCTCAAGACATACAACCACGCATAGAGGAGCTAGAATGAAGGGGTACAAATACAAAGTGAACAGCAGTGGTTAACAGCTTCGCCCCAAACTCCAATTCGTGCTGTAAAGCATGAGTCAACAAATGCTTTAGAGCATGAAAATAAATAAATAAATAAATTTTGAAAGTTACATGGAGGAGAATCTTCGGCCAAGTGGACTTGCTTTGTTGTCTCAACATCATTTGACTTGTGGTGCGGTTTGGTGCTAGATGAAGTGACCTTAGTACCCGATTCTGCTGCTTCTTGTCCTAAAGCTAAATTTAGACTTAGGTTACGATTTATACTGATTTTTTGTGTGGTTTACAGTGGGTGTAGGGTCGGGTAATTGGCCTGGCAAGTTCATTTTACCCCCAACTTATATAATAAAGTAAATAAATAATAAAATAATTCACATCTTTTGATAGATTATTATTAGAAAAATGATTTAGTCACAAAAAGATTACACAAAAATAAATTTACAAACTGATGTCATCTTGATCATAATTACTTTTGATCATTGTTTATTGATCATCATTACTTTAACACCTTTAGTGGAGCTAAACTTTATTGAATATTTAAAGCGCATTTAGTGCTGGTTTACTTTTGTTGAGATTGTCTTGATCATCATTACTTTTGATTAGTTAAATAAAATATGTACCCAGCATATCCTATAATCTGATAGCTTGTCTTGTTCTCATTTTCATCCCTATAAAACCAGTCTTAAGTTTCATTTAATTTGCATCAACTCTTTTTTTTTTTTCTAAAATCTATCTACATTCTCGATTTCTAAGTTTTTTCTTTAATGGCTCAGCAATCTTCTTCCAACAATCCCCTTTTCCATTATATGGGGTATTCTGCATCTTGGCCACCAATTATTTCTACATCCACTATAGGTGCCATGCAGTATGAGAATGATCTGACTAATAAGTCAGATGATGACATCATTTATGAACTGGTGAGCCTCGGTACTCGATACTCATCAACCATAGTTGCATATTCCCGGCGATTGCAGTCCAAAACTCGTGAGGTTGAAAAGCTTAACGAGAAGATTTATGAATTTCAACGACTTGATCATGAATCTAACAAAAAAATAAGAGACTTAAAGCAAGAGAATAAGGATTTAAAATCTTTACTTGCTTCTTCATTTCGACTTCCTGCTCCTTTAGATAAGAATAACATGTTGACTTATGAAGAACAAGAGCGTTTGAAAAGTGAGGCTAAAAGTCTCAAGTTTTTGTAAGTCGTTTGAAATTATAAAATAAAAAAATTTTCATGCATGCATCGTTCCTGTTTATCTCAAAGCTGTGTATACTCCTATTATCTCTCACCCAAGAACTGAGTATCCATCCAAACGAACCACTCAATCAACCAATTATTATTATTTGAGATAAGCTATAAAGCGTTTCTCCTAACTACTGTAATTAGAGGACCACTCATTTGTATTTAATTGACTAATATAATATATCTCTACTTATTCTTCACTTCATAAAAGAGCCTCTAGATATCAATGAATAGGAAATGATCAATAATGATGCGTTTGGAATATCTTCTTCATTAATTCTTCGAGCTCTACTATGGGTCCCACCTAGATTGGTTTTCGCTGATCCTTTGAATGATCTGGACCTCTATATAATAAACCATTTCCACCCTTTTGAAATATAGAACAATTTCTGCATTTCTCATATTTCTCGTTTACTCTCAATTCTCACAACTTCTCTCAATCTCTTAACTTATTAAATGGTCAACCAACATTCTGTTAACAATATTCCTAATCTGAATCAGGCATCATCTACTACTCCATCATTATTCATATGTCCTGAGGCTGTTAACACCATGGTTGGGGCAAAGATACATTTCTCTACCCGATCCGATGCTGAGGTGGTTGCAGGAACGAGAATGCTGAGTGTCCAATATGCTGCTGCCATTAATGCTATGTCCCGGAGATTTCTTTCACGAGAGAATGAAATTGAAGAACTTAAATTTGATATTTTTGAATTGCAAGAAAAGCTTGCAAATAAATGTAGAAAAAATAAAATATTAAAACAGGAAAATAAGGAGTTGCGGAGATATGTAGAACATTATGCTCAAAAACTTCAACCATGCATAGAAGAGATGGAACGAAAGGGGAAACAATTACAAAGTGAACAGCAGCGGTTAATAGTAGAAGTTCAACGTTTACAAAGAACAGAGGGTTAATCTATTGTTTAATCTTTGCTGGCGTAAGGGTTATGTTGTTTCATTTGGCTAGCGTTTACATGTTATTTTGCCTTCACCTTTATTTTTTTTATGTGTTTTTTTAAGTAAATAAATAAATTTTAAAAGTTACATAGAGGAGAATCTTCGGCCAAGCGGACTTGTTTCTTATCTCAACATCATTTGATTTGTGGTGCGGTTCGGTGCTCGATGAAGTGACCTTAGTACCCGATTCTGCTGCTTCTTGTCCTAAAGCTAAATTTAGGCTTAGGTTACGATGTATACTGATTTTTTGTGTGGTTCATAGTGGGTGTAGGGTCGGGTAATTGGCCTAGTAAGTTCATTTTACCCCCAGCTTATATAAAGTAAATAAGTAATAAAATAATTCACATCTTTTGATAGATTATTATTAGAAAAATGCTTTAGTCACAAAAAGATTAAACAAAAATAAATCTACAAACTGATGTCATCTTTATCATAATTACTTTTGATCATTGTTTATTGATCATCATTACTTTAGCACCTTTAGTGGAGCTAAACTTTATTGAATATTTAAAGCGCATTTAGCGCTGGTTTACTTTTGTTGAGATTGTCTTGATCATCATTATTTTTTATCATTATTTTCTTGTTATTATTACTTAGATATAGTTACGTAACATGTTTAATTTTAAGAAAATGAACTCAAAAAAGGTGAAAAATAAATATATATATATATTATCTCAAACACGTAATTATGTTTCATGATTACACGTAATTATGTTTCATAATTGTGTTTTAATTTGTTTGACTTGGATAGTGTAACTTCATCACTTTAAAACATATAAAGGCAACGACCCACTTCAGATATCCTTTGCTTAGAATAGGATACAAATGGGATATTATATAGATATTATACTAAAGGTTCACTTAACATTGAATCCATACAAGTGGGATATTATATAGATATTATACTAAAATTAATGATTTTTTTTGTCAAAACAAAATTTCGTACGTTTAATAGCCTAATTGATAAAGTAGTAATCAATATGCGAAGAAGCAGCCTTCTTTTTGTTGTTTAATTTTAAAGTGAAACATATAATCATGATAGCTTGTCTTAATCATGAAACATAATTATATATGTTTGATATATTTATTTTTCATCGTCCCAGCCGAAGGGTTCCACATAGTGATGATAAGGTTGACTGAAAAATGACCCACGTGTTGCTCAGCCAAGCATGCCTTTCAACTATTATTTATTTTCAAATTCTGACATGATCCACATATTATTATTTTTTTTTTAGCCGCATGCCTTTCGACTATTTATGTAATGACGCAAGTCAAAATTAAAACACAATCATGAAACATAATTACGTATAATCATGAAACATAATTATATATGTTTGATATATTTATTTTTCACCGAATCGATATTCTAAAAACTAAACATGTTACACGAGTGACTATATCTAAGCAATAATAACAAGAAGGAAAAGGAAAAGAACACGGGTGACTATATTTTTTACTGCATTTTTCATAATCATGGAGGCTCTTCCAAATTAACAATCTTGAAATTCTACTTAAATAATTAATAAAGGGATCAATAGTGCTATTATTCAAGGAATCATCATTCCAATATTTCTTTAGGTGGCCAACTCATAATCATTCATGCATATTAAAGTGTATTTTAATTTTCATCGTCCCAACATTTCTTTAGGGGGCCAACTCATAATCCCACATGCATATTAAAGTGTATAAAAATCATTTCTTCAGCCAAGTGGACTTGCTTTGTTGTCTCAACATCATTTGATCTTTACTAATCAATCCTTCCACCACAAATGATGACGTCATTTATGAACTGGTGAGTCTCGGTACTCGATACTCATCAGTCATAGTTGCATTTTCCTGACGATTGCAGTCCAGAACTCCTGAGGTTGAAAACTCATGGACACTTAGTCCATTACAGAAGATCAGAATGGTTAATTTTTAAAAAAAATCTAATAATTCCTAATGCTTTTCATCCAATCTAATATAAATTAACCATCCTGGTTCTTTATATTTTTCTTTTTGCGTGAGTTGCCCAGTTTGTTGCTTCCGCAGTTCCGCGTGTTGCTTGTTCTTCTTTCTGTCAAATGATGGCTTGAAGCAGCCCCATGTCATGATGGCTCATAGTTGGTGCCGCCCACTGCTATCGTTTCTGCTTCGAATCATTTTTCCTTCCCATCCAACCATTTGCTAGTAAATAATTGAAATGAACAAGAAAAATATAACAGTTTCATATTTAACCATGTTATACAGCACAATTTCAGGAGTTTTCTCATAACAGTTTCAAATCCACAAAAATATGTACATCATTTTCCTTTTATTGTGTGCTGACGCTTGATGGGTTAGCATTCAATCAAGAAGAAAAACACAAAAATAATAGAAAATAATTATTAATAAAAAACATTTTCCTTAAACTCATGGACACTTAGTCCATTACAGAAGATCAGGATGGTTAATTAAAAAAAAAAATCTAATAATTCCTAATGCTTTTCATCCAATCTAATATAAATTAGCCATCCTGGTTCTTTATATTTTTCTTTTTGCGTGAGTTGCCCAGTTCGTTGCTTCCGCAGTTCCGCGTGTTGCTTGTTCTTCTTTCTATCAAATGATGGCTTGAAGCAGCCCCATGTCATGATGGCTCATAGTTGGTGCCGCCCGCTGCTATCGTTTCTGCTTCGAATCATTTTTCCTTCCCATCCAACCATCTGCTAGTAAATAATTGAAATGAACAAGAAAAATATAACAGTTTCATATTTAACCATGTTATACCAGCACAATTTCCGGAGGTTTCTCATAACAGTTTCAAATCCACAAAAATATGTACATCATTTTCCTTTTGTTGTGTGCTGACGCCTGATGGGTTAGCATTCAATCAAGAAGAAAAACACGAAAAGAATAGAAAATAATTATTAATAAAAAAAAGTCGAGTATTATACTTTTTGCCATAGAGTGAGAGGGCCTACCTAAGGTGAGAATTGTTTTTAAGAGCCTGCAAAAAACCTGCAAAAAAAAAAAAAACTGCAATTCTCAAACCAAGATCAAAACACGAAAAAAAAAATCTACAATCCTCAAACCAGCTTCAACAACATGAACATGGAGAGAGAGAGAGAGAGAGAGAGAGAGAGAGAGAGAGAGAGGTAGCGTGGTTCACTAACAGAGAGAATAAAAGGGAGAAAAAGCTAGAGAGAGATTTGGAAGATGGGGTGTTAGGAGAGACTTTTGTGAGAAAGTGGTGAGGGAACCAGAGAATAAATATTGCTAGCGTTAGTTGTCTATGATTTGTGTGGTCCAAATCATAGACATCTTCCACTTTCTGGAAAACAACCAAAACAAAAGGATAAAGCTGGAATAAAAATGTGGTCGAAAGTGTACTGTAGATTTCTGGATGGCCTGTTCTAAAATACCCTCACACAAAACAAAATCATGTGAGACAAAAAAAAAGGCAAAGATGTAAAAAAAAAAAGCCAAACTGAGAAATAAAACAACAGAGGGATACGAAAGGAAAACAACCAAAACATAAGGATAAAACTGGAATAAAAATGTGGTCGAAAGTGTAATGTAGATTTCTGGATAATCTCTTTTATTCATAGAATAGATATATATATATATATATATATATTCTGCAGTACTAGTCCGTGAAGTACTAATCCATATTGTACCAATCCAATGCTATTCGAGATAGGACGATCGACTCTTCTCTTGATTTTATCAAGAAATACGAAGGTGGGGTACAAGAATTACTATATATGAAGATTGGTACGGATCAACTTCATTTGTCTCATTTCCCTTTTTGTTGTCGTTTCTTCGACGTAAATTATAATCGGCCGGGTACTGTTTGTTCGAGAATATGACCCTTTATTTAGGAGAATTGTGGAATTATATTATATAGTACTAGGAGTAGGAGATTATTCAGAAGAAGACTTTATTAATTTGAACTTAAAACTAGCAAGTAAACTCCTGACATGCATGGGCGCCAAACATACATTCAACAATATCGAGTCATGGATTACAGCTAATTGGTGTCGTTCATGTGTTAATTCTTCTGATCTCTAGTCGCGACATGATGGTTTCCATTTGATGTTGGAGTCAACTGCAGTTCTAAGTCATCCTTGATCTCGGCCATCTTATCATCATCATCATCTAACTTTCTTGATGCTGTCTGATCTTCATGAATAGCAGTACTCATCGGTCTCTTGATCTCCTTATTCTTCCCCCATAGAACAGCATAGAGTCCCATCACAATAAAACAAGACCCTAGAGCACTGATTTAACCACGTACATACTGAAATTTAGTAACAGATCAAGTACTAGTACTATGCATGCTGATCCAACTAATTAATTCTTGTAATTTACAAGTACACATTAATATTATATAACATATATATATATATATTATTATATATAGCTATTGGCATTAAGTGTGCATGAGAATTGCTTGCTTTTGAAATTATGAAGTTGGGTTAATTTAATTATTACCACTTAGCCAGTCAAGTAGTCAGGAGTAACCCCATTTGGATATTGAAACTGTTTCATCTCTTCTTATCTCATTTTTTCCTATCATTATAACTTTATTAAATTTTTACACAAAATATAATAAACAATTTAACTTTTTCTAATTTCAAAATAATAATAATATTAAAAAATAATATTCTAACAATATTTTATTTAGATTTCAACTTCCATCTAAAACTATCTCATCTTATCTAACTATCCAAACAGTGCCTAAATTAACCTAACCATGCAACAAACAGAGACAGGATAAGATTTTTGAATTCATCTGGCCTATTCAAAGAGATTGCCTGCATATAATGTGTAGATATTAAAGATTATGCCTGCATTAATGGCATATATCAACAATGTATAATAAATCTATGAAGGTAAGATGCATATATATATATAGATATATAGACATGAATGATGACTCACGTTCCAACATGTAATTTCTCACGAAGGAGGGCCCAGCTAGAAATGGCGACGATGACAAGCGACAAAGGGTTGAACACCGAGCCGTAGAGAGGACCTTTCATCTGGATAGCCCAGGAAGTTAGGGCAAATCCTAGTGCAGAACACACAACTCCCTGAAAATCATCAGCATCGATCATATATATATATATATATAAGCCTCTCAAATGAATCATGGTTTACTGCAGCTAGTAGGCGAGGTACGAATTAAACATCATCTAGCTAATTAAATGCTAATTAATTTTGTCTATTAGCTAATTTTAGAGGAACTACAAATATTTTCTATATTCATGTCAAAACGTGGAGAGAGATAACATACATGGAATGGAATGGATTCTACAATATTTATTGATTATAGATTTTTGGACTAGTACTATTGAAAATTCATTAAAAGAAATATCTATTTCATGCATTCTTCTCTCTTTCACTTGATCCAAGTTATTGATATTTTAAGATCGAGAATGTCCTAGCTAGGGCTTGAACCAAGTGTTTTTGACAAAGTACTAGTAGTTCTTCATATATAAATGTGTGTGTGTGTACTGTTCTTGACAAAGTAAACTGAACCATACTGCGTAAAGAGATGCAATAATCCTCATCGGATCGCTCAATGACCAGGCAGAAACGTTGTGTTTGGAAATGAAGGCAATGATCCCACACTCGATGCTGGCCATGAAACACATTAGTGTGGTGGTTGTGTAAGGAGCTGGAAACCTCTCGCCCATTCTTGCCTGAAAAATATTCCAAAAGTACAGTACTTGCAGAAATATATACATACGAACTTCATGTACGTAGTTGAACTAGCTAGAAGTCATGTATCAAACTCAGATCAAAATTTATTTGGGAAAAATTTAAGTCATTTGGATTGATAAGCACTCTCAACCCATCTCATCTCATCTCATCATTGTAACTTTCTCAAATCTCCAGTATACAAAATATAATAAATAATTCAACTTTTTCAAATCTCAAAACAATAATAATATTAAAAAATAATATTCTAACAATATTTTATTCAACTCATTTAAAATTATCTTATCTCATCTCACTATCCAAACAACTTAGAGAAAAGTAGCTGAGTGCTTACTTGAAGTATGAACCACATTGCCCAAGAGAGAGAACTACAAATTAGGAGGAAGGGGCCCAAGATGAAGTTTCCCTGGCCAGTGGAAGTTGAAGAACTCTTCTTTTCCATATTCTCTCCATACGTCCAGTGAATGCTGGATTCTCCTATATCTATGGCGTTTCCATGGTAGAATGACAACAAAAGAGCTCCTCCCACGCATAAAATTGTACCAAGTACCTTTGCTTGCCCTGGCCTGGTCTTGATTCCCACATATTCTTGCCTACCAAACATCAGCGCTCTTGAAACTTCCGATTTATTACAAAAAAAAAGAAGAAAAAACCAAACGGCTAATCATGCTCATGATAGTTGATGATAATAAAAAACGACAACACATCTCCTTCAATCCGTGTCCAAACTTAAAAATTTCCTCTATATACATACACATATGTCGATCGTTATATATATATTCATGTGAATTTTTCAAGTAATATTAACGTACAGCTCATTAATCTTGTACGTACGAAGCTACTTCATTAGTCTATATATCTCTCGTTAATTAAACAAAAACTCTCATGTATAGATTTGAATAAAAATTTGAGTATCTTAACCGGAAAGAAAATTACTTGCCATTTGCATTAATAGTCGTGAATACTCGGTCATACACAAATAAGGTAGGTACCTGAACAGGACAGCAAGGATGAAAGTGAATGCTGGAAGTGTGTTAGTTAATGCGCATCCAATCGTTGGGGTCGATTCTTTTAACCCTAGAAAATAAAGAACCTGATTTCCTAGTGCCCTGCATTTTGAGTTCAAGTTCATCAACAGAGCAGTACTAATTAATTAAAGTAGTAGACAACAAAAGTACCAGTAGATTCACTACAAGAAAAATGAATATTTGTGATCAATTATTTGTAACGAGAATAACTATTTACGACCAAAACAGATTTATTTTAACATCATTTCTTTGAAAATAACTGTTCACAAATTAGCAGTTTTCTTATAATAATTTTATCTACCAATATTAATGCAGCAAAGATTGATTGAATAAATTCATTACCCTGTTAAAGAACACAAGAATATTTGGAACAAAATAGGCATTGTAATTCTCGGCCTTGTCCTCCTGCACATATATAGAAAGATAGATATATACGAGATCAGATCATTAACATGAGTACGTTATTCTAAGGTTTCATTAATTTCTTTTTGAAAATTAGTACTAAATTCATAAAATTGATTGGACTTTTAATGGAGCACCGCAACAATATAATATGAATTAATATTAATTTTTTTACTCTTTGTGTTTTAATTTAATCGTGTGGACCAACAACATAAATCATTTGCAGACAATGAACAACATAAACAATATGCATGCATGCAAGTGCCAACGCAAAATAAGCATGCAATTAAATGGCTGACATTTTTGGGTATAAAGATCAAATGCAACCGAAGACGAGAATTTGAAGAACTTGCAGCAAAACCTAAAAAGGATAATCGACTGCGATAGGTGAAAGCATTCATTAATGGTAAGGCATTGTGCACAGCTGTCAACGGGGCTTTCCCAAGCAACTGTACAGATTATAAGGGAAAAAGGACAAAGACAGACTACGTGGCGACCATGCATGCATGCGTGGCGGCCTCTATATTTTTGGCGTATTAATAATTAATGCAAATCCCTTTTTGTCGTTCACAGAATTTTCAATTAATTACGATTTCATCAGAACTTTCTCAGATCCATGCATGCATGCATGCGACCTAGACAAGTACAATGAAGTCTTTAATTAATTAATTAATTAATTGTGAGGTTTTCTGAAAAAGAATATTTCAAAATTTTATGAAAAAATTTATAAAAATAAATTTTAAAATTGACATAATTTTATATAATTTTAAAAACATTTATATATAATGAAACGAAAAGTAGGATATATATATATAGAGAGAGAGAGAGAGAGTTCATTTCCTGAATATCCTTTTTGGCAGAAAAGTCCTAGACTCTTAAACCTACCGATTCAATTCAAATCATGAAGAAGTACTAGTACTAAACAAGCAAAATGTGAGTAAAGCAAATCCAAGCATGCAAGAGATCAACCCGGAACAAAGTTTTGGCTAATTCCTAAACTAGTACTACTTCATCACGATTTTGGTTCTACCACTCCAGAAAAGCATGCAGGCTTGCTTTGGCCCGTGTACAAATTGTAATACTTCTGCCTCTATAATAAACAAGTTTTTTTTTTTTTTACAATATTTTTTTTATAATTTTTATACAATTTTATTTTAAATTGAGTACATTTTCATAAAATAATTAAATAGTTACATGATGAGTATCATATTTTGGCCAGAATGACAAAGACACATCCATTTTTCTTAAAACAAGACGTAAGTACAACTTTGTTTTAAATAGATTTCGAAGCTAACGAATGATATGGATATAATTTAAATGATATTTGACATATGAATTAATTAAGTTATTTAAAATCATTCATACGAACAGCGTTGCTCTTATATGTTATGGCCATGGAACGATCGAAGACATGATGAACTTGAAGAACTTTGAGAAAACTTAAAGTAGAAAGGTATGAAAAGGAGTTGAAACTTGAAAGGATTAGCTAGGTTAAGGGTATTATTAATCCTAACCTTTTTTTTTTTAACAAAGAAAAATATGCCTAGCTTGATGTGGTGCACATGCAAGATCACCCATGCATGCATGAGTGGCAAGCACCAACTAGCTAACCCTAGCAAGAAGTGGAATGAAATCGTATGGTGAAACCATGCAAAACCACAGTATAGGCACCTGCATGCATGCGAAACAGTCTCATTAATTCATGCAGCTATGAACTCTTTCGGTGTCTAAAAAGGCTAGCTAGCTAGCTGATCTCCCAAAAAGACCAATTTCAGAACCTTTGAAAACCTCTGATCTTTTTTTCCGAAATTTATATAAGGACTACTAGAGAAAGAAAAGAATGGAATTGTATCAAGGCACAAGGCATTATTTTCTGTCCATTCTTTAATTTTCTAAGCCCAAAAAGGTCTTATAAATATGTCTGTGTGTCCGAATGACACAAAAAAGAAGAAGAACAACAAGAAGAAATTCTCTCTTGCAGTAGTGAAAGGTTCCAACCCCATTTATTCGAATGGAAACCTATATACAAACGCCGATCGAACTGTCGACAATCCACTGAAAGAATATTAAATAAAAGAAAAAAAAATCTGCACCAAACGAAACAGAAAGGAAAAAACAAAAAATTAAATGCAACTTTTGAAGTAATCCATTTCGAGAAATTCAAGAAATCAGAAAACGTATCCTACTTTAGAAAGAAAAGTCCAAAGCCCCACGTCGAACCCCAAAGAAAACCAGACAAAGCAAAATGCGAGTAAAGTGAATCCATGCATGCAAAAAAAAAAAACCGGAAACAAAGTCATGTAATATGGGGACTAGTTTTCAAGTTTCTGAGTTTATTTTTTATTTTTACCACTCGAGGAAATAAGCGAAGGGAGCGATTGCCATGGTTGCAAAAATCTGCCTGTAGGCGACGAGAATAAGTGGATGCATGCCTGACTGCATGGCCAGCATTGATGTGATGTTCATCCCTGCATAACACACTTGCAGCACAACGTTGGCTAAGAAAAGCATCAAATCACGACCCATTTATTTCTTCTATTGTTTCTCTAAACCTACCACCCTTATTTGATCTTAAAAAGAGAGATGGAGATGGTGGTTTAGAGAGAGAGAGAGAGAGAGAGAGGGGGGAAAGAGAGAGAGAGAGGGAGATAGATAGAGTACAGAATGAGAAATAATGGAGTGGAGGCCATCCATATATATATATATAGCGTTGAGCTGCAACAGAAAGTAATTATTAAAGAGAATCATCGGCATGAAAAAAGAAGAGGGAACCCGTTTGAAGATTGAATTCTAGCAATTACACCAATGCTAATGCGTGGGAGCAAGTGAATGCCACCACTCCATAAAGTCGCTTTCAGTTTTTGTCTTGTACGTACGTGCTGAGCCAGCTATTCGGCTTACGTTCGGAGGCTTGAAGCAACCAAATTCCTTTGTACAATATAATATAATAAAATATCAGCTAAAAAATGAAATTGGGACCCATGCATTGTGTTTTGGTGGGTCCTCTCCCTCTGGCTGTTACTGTTCAACATGCTTTTTGCTTGTTTCCACCCCCTTTTAAGCTTGATATTAATAATTACCAGTATTTGGTGCAATTTAAATGAATACTGATCATCAAAGAAAATATATAATAAATGATATTGGTTTCTAGCTGCAGCTTGTGTAAACTGGGAAATAAACCCTTTAGCTAGCTTTCTGTCTTGGAGAAAGGATGGGGACTTGGGCAGTACCTGATCTGCAACAACTTCATCTCTATCGGAACAGAAAACTTTGTAACATGTGCATAAGTTGATATTCTTACGTCTTATTTGTTTCTAAGATGAGATAAATTGAGATTAAAGTTAAAAATTAAATAAAATATTATTAGAATATATTTTTGTAATATTATTTTTATTTTAGAATTTAAAATTTAAAATTATTTATTTTATTTTGTATAAAAATTTAAAAAAAAATTATAATAATTAGATAAAATGAGTTGAGAAGAGTTGTAAAAACAAATTAGGTAATTAATGATAGCTGAAGATTCTCTCAAATTTATGTTTCAACTTTAAGACTATTTAAAGTCGGTTAGGTTTGAATGTTGAGATAAGATGAGAATTTTTTAAAATTTTGTGAATAGCATTAAGATAAAAGTTTAAAATATTATTTTTTAATATTATTATTGTTTTGGAATTTGAAAAAGTTGAATTAAAATTTGAAAAAATTGAATTATTTATTATATTTTATATGGAAATTTGAAAAAGATGTAATAATGAGATGAGATGAGATAGAGATAAGATTTCTCATCTTTGCCCCCAAACATAACTAAGTCTCTAAAACTTATTTATGAACTTTAGTACTATTTTTATTGAATATATAATGCAAAAGTACTAGTCGATACACACAAATAACAATAAAGAATAGTATTTACTCATCAAATTGTGAATCTATGATCTCTTCTTTCACCTCAAGTGTTAAAATTCGGATAAATACTCTAAGGATCCTAATCCCTTGATTTCTGCATGGCGCACGTCATTGTATATATATGAAGTGATCGAACGACATTATAAGCTGGAATATTCTCTTTATGATCGATGTGTTGCTCATTTATTCAGCAAACTTGCAAGACATTAAGTTAGAATAGATGCAACAGATCGAGGATTCTATAAGCTAGGGTAGTGTGTATATATATATATATATATCTATATTTTAAACAAACCTCATTGTATTCATTTTCAACTCGTAACTCATGTATCAGTATACATTTTTCTATAATCAGCTGATCAGTAATAAACTCAGGGCCCTCCTCCACCCAATGCATATCGTTAACACCATGTAAAGCCACTTTTGCAAGTTGATGAGTAACCCCATTGCCTTCTCTATGAATCAAACCAATCTCCCATCTTGAATAGAGTCTCTATTTCTGCTGCAAAACCTCAACCCTCCACCAGATGATCAAAGTTAGACTCATCCTTCTCCCCCTTATTCACAGCTTCAATCACACCCTTCGCCAGGGGTGTAAACGGGCTGGTCCGGTCCGGTTCGGTCCGGTCCGGCCATGGACAGAATTTTTTCGGTCCATGGTCGGACTGGACCGAACTCCTATAAGGACCGGACCAGACCAGTAGTCATCGGTCCAGTCCGGTCCGGCCTCTTTTTTTTTCATATCAATTAATAAAAAAAATTTATTTACAATACTAAATTAAACTAAGTGACTTATTAATATGGATTATGTAACAAATTCAGTAAAAAAATATTTTATATAGTCAATAATAATAAATTAAATGAAAATTACATTATTGATGATGTTAATTATTACTTTATTACTAACTTAAAGTATGTTAATGCATAATGAGCCATACACAACTTTTAACATTTTGTATATGAAGCAATAAGCATAAATAATTTAATTATCCATACATATTACATCCATAATTGAGAAAGATACATACTTAACATACTATTATAAATAAGCATAAAATATTTAATTATACATACTATTATAAATTTATAAATTATACATATATTATAATTTATACTATAACTCTTAATACTTAATAGTATTAATAATACATTAAAGAATATATTAATATATTGATACTAAATATATATAGTTATAGATTTATAGTGATTAGTTATGATGAATCATGATTAGTATAACTATATAATAGTATTAGTATAAAGTATTAGACTATTAGTAATATAGTATAACTATATATTAGTAATATTAGTATAAGTATAACTATAGTCTATACTTAATTATAATATGGTATAATTATATATTAGTTAGTGATAGGATTAGGTTAGATGAAAATTATATAATTAATTATATATATAACTTTTTTTATTTTTTTTTTAGGTTCGGTCCGGTCCGGTCCGAAAAACACATGGACCATGGACCGGACCGAATTCATTCGGTCCTATAAAAGTCGGACCGTGGACCGGACCGAATGAACTCGGTCTCGGTCCAGTCGGTCCGTTCAGTCCAGTCGGTCCGTTTACAGCCCTACCCTTCGCATCCCCTTCAATGATGACATCTCCTAACCCCAGCTCTTCACACAGAACCATGGCCTCCTACATGGCAGTACACTCTGCACCAGAGGCACCATAGCTTAATTCTCTTATGGCACATGTTGCAGCAAAAACCACACCCTTACTATCTCTGATAATCACCCCAATACCCATCTTTTTAGAATACACATTGGTAGCTGCATCAAAATTTACCTTAAGTTTCAGGCCCACTGGTTTCTTCCATCCCCTACCACCCTTGTCTCCAACACTAGCAGCAGTCTGGTTTACTCCTCCCCTTATCTTCCCTTGGGCCAATTTGAAGTCCTCATATCCTGATAATGACCTCTATACAACACTAGCAGGATCTGTAATTTTTTTGTCAAAAACCATTTTATTCCTTCTGTGCCATATATTCCTCATTATTAGAGCCATTTCTCAATGTTTTCCATTGTGAGTTTGCTGTGCAATTCCTCCCACAGCTGAAAAAAACTCTCCACACCCACTCTACACTTTTGCACAGGGCTGCCTCTCTCAGCCCAAACATCTGTGGCTACTGGACACCACCAAATAGCATGCATTGCAAACTCTTCTTCAATCAGACAAATTGGGCACATAGCATCCTTTAATATCCTTCTCTGACATAGATTTAGCTTTGTAGGCAAAATATTGTTAGTCAGTCTCCAAAGGAAGTGTTTTACAGCCCCTGAAACTTCCAACTTCCATATCTACTTCCATATGGTTTCCTCTCTACCAACCTCTGAGGTCTCCCCATCCCCTTGTCTCCTATCTTACTGCTGCATATGATAGGCACTCCTAACTAAATACTTCTCATTATTAGTTAGGTCCCATATTAGTCTATCTTCTACACCCATGGAGCTAATAGGCAAAGACAAAATCATTTCAGCTTCATCCTCATCAAAAATCTGTCTCACCAAATCCACCTTTCACCCTTTAACAGATTCATTAATCAAATCACTCACTTGAGCATTAGCATTAAGCACATTCACTTGAGTTTGAACACATCCAGTCATAGGTTTAGGCAGCCATTTTTTATCCCATATTTTAATGGATTCACCATTACCCACCCTCCATCTCATACCTCTCCTTATCACCCCCAAGGCAGACCACACACTCCTCCAAATGAAAGAGGGACATTTACGCAATGAAGCTTCAAGTAAAGATGAATCTCTGAAATATTTCTCTTTGAAAATTCTAGCAACCATAGAATTAGGATCTTTTAGCATCCTCAAAGCTAAGGTTGTATATATAGAAAAGAAAAAAACACACCCATGATATGCATATTATATATGTTGGCTAGCTATTAAATGATATTGTTTATATATGTATGTATATATGTAGTTTGTGTGGCGTACATTTTTAGGCCGCGAATTAATACTAATTATTGAATCCTCATGAAAGCAATGATCTTTTGATTAATTAATGAATGCCAATGTGATATGAATTAAGCCCGTAGATATATATATATATATATATGTGTGTATGTGGAATATCCCCATGATTTTTGTATTAGAGAAAGTTCGTATTAATTGTGTATAAATAATCATGTGTAAGTTACAGCTTGAGCTTTGAAGGAAGATTTATATTACGTACTAGTACGTTACTGATCCAGATCAGAGTTCGAACAATTTCTGCTTTTAGCATTATATATAGCCAGCTGATGTACCTAAACTTTCTTTAAACAAATAAGTGGACAAGAATCGAGTCTCTTTTAATTAATTACGTACGTACATTAATCATCATGTGTACATGAACTCATATGTATAAATATATATTTATATATGTATTATATATATTCACTACAAGAAAAACGAGCTTTTGTGACCATTTGTTTGCGGCAAAAAGACTATTTATGACCAAAACAGACTCATTTTAACTATAAATAATCATTTCACTGAAATTAACTAGCCACAAATAAATAATTTTCTTGTAATGATTATTATTATCTAATTTGTTAGTTTCCTTCGAATTTATAATTAGTGGATAAGTTGATATTATTCTCTTTTATATTGTGTTGTTATAGCTGCATTAATGTGTTGTTTTTAAAAATAGAGAATAATCTTTTAGTTTTTTTTTTAAATCTCTAGTTATAATAACTTTGTGCTTTTGCTCAAGTACGCAATTTTAATAATATATATATATATGTATATATTTATATATATATAGTGACTCATATTACATATATTCTATAATAAAAAATATTATATAATTTAATATACCACAATAAATCATATCAATCTCGAAGAATTAAACAATTGATCTCTTCTTATATATTGCAATCTTAATTAATATTTTTTATTAAATAGTCTTGATCGAAACATCATAAAATGAGTTCGATCTGATCTTATATTATGCAAGTTCGAGCATGATGTAAATTAGTGCCTTGGGTAGAATATTATACTTTTTGAGGTTGATGTATTCATGACTTGCCTTCTATCCATTTTTGTGCAATATGTACTGTAAAGTTAGAAATTCTTAGAAATTAAGCAAAAAATTACTGAAGTTAACTAATTATAGGAATAAATTATAATTTCCACCTTTTTATTTTTTTTGGTCATGGAGGTAAAACTGACAATTAAGTTCCTTACAAGGAAGAAAGGGAATAAACTTTATCTTTTATTTGTTGAAAAATCTTCTATAATTATGAGAAAGATAAACATAAATACATTATATTTAATATTACTTATGTATACCTCAATATAATATATTAAATATTATTATGAAATCTACATATTTTATTTTACTTTCTCCTAAATATATAAAATGTCTAAAACATCTATATATATATATATAATCGTAGGACACACTACAAGAAAAATGGACTTTTATAACCATTTATTTGCAGTGAAAAGACTATTTGTGACCAAAACTAATTCATTTTAATTGTAAATAATCATTTCGCTAAAATTAACTGACCACAAATAAACATTTTTCTTGTAGTGACACTGGCCTTAAGCCTAAAAAGATAATCAGTGCCTAATTAACAAATTATTGAAAATCCCATGTGATGTCATATATGCATGATATATATTCTTGCTCAAGCATGAATAAATTATATTTAATTTCATTCACTTCATGACTTCAATAACTCTACCTACCAACGATGATACCCAATAAATGTGTCATTAATTAATTAATTAGTGCTGATCAGAAAAGTTAAAAGTGACAGAACAACCACGTACTCAAACGACAAATGTTGTAATGAAACGATCACCCAATATGGATATAACAAAGTGATCAACACATATCACATATATTGATTCTGGTTTGTCAAGAAAATATACAAAAGTGGACTAGAAAGTGTGGACTAGAAACATTCTCATTTCTAGAATCCCATCTACAAATAAAGAAATGATATTTACAGTTATAGAATGCATAAATATTGTACATTTTTTTTAAAAAATATAAGATTCAAATGAAAAAAAATTAATTTTTTAATAATAAATTTTATTATTTAAAAAAAAAGTACACAACACCTACACAACTGATTATTACTATATCTAGCATTACTCTACCCAATATCTATCGATCTCGGAAAAATCTAGTTGTAAGCAATTCTACGCACTAATACGCGCACTCATTCAATATGATTGATCAAAAAATAAACTTTATTGAAAACAGTACTAATTTAAATTTAAAATATGAAGACAATAGAATTAATACGCAGATTGATACACAAATTTATTTGTACATAACAAAACTTATCGATCCCTCTTATCCCCTCTACGAGCGGCGCGGAAACCCCACATCCTCACGACGTCGTATCTCCCTTATCCAAAGAAAGAAAAAAGCACCACCAGTCTATCTTTCTTGCTGTGTCTATAGATACATTGTTTTGTTATATAATCTCGAGAAATACAACTTTACCCGATGTTTGTGGCCATCTATTTTATATTAGTAATTCATCTTTTTTCTTATTATAATTCGATATAGTACTAATTAATCATGATCATCTCTTTATTGATCTTCGTAATTATCACATCAACTGATATAATATACTTTAAATAACTTTAAATTTTTATCTCTTAAATATGACACGTGAACTAACATGTTAATTAGAAATGATAAAATCTCCAATGAAGGACAATATTAATGTTTCTTCCTACATTAATTTCTCAAAAGGTTGTCTCTTGATCATAACATGCATCGATCTACATAGAAAATTAAATTAAAAAATTGTATGTCTATGTGAATTCTAGTTACACTTTTTTCTTAAATAGGATTCTTAAAAGTACTTCTTTATTGAAATTCAAATAATTCAACTCTTATTAAAAAAAAAAAAAAAAACCGTAATGAAGATCAGGAGAGGCGTTTAATTACAATAGTTAGTGTGAAATTAACAATTGTGAAATAAAGGAAGAATAAATGGTGTCGAATAAAGTTCAAGAGATTTTTATTTATTTTTGCTGTCTTAAAGGCAAGGTTCGAAAAATCAGAATTAGGTAAAGACTGATTCAAAGAATTAGGCAATTAAACAAATTGAATCGAGCGATTCGTGACAATTTTGAATCGGATATTTTAATATTAAAATGCCGCTAATTTAGGAAAGCTGACGGTGTTTCAAGAAATGCCACTAAATTGTATACAAACGCTATGAATGAGATTTTCAAATGCCAACATTTGAAAAACACCGGTATATATGTGAAAATAACGACCACCTACTACTGACGGACTGTTACGCTAGCAAAAAACTGCCGTTAATTAAGTAGTAGCATTTTTTTGGACAGGTGTCGGCATTTATTGAACGCTAGCAATGCTTATTTTTTTGTAGTGAATCTTTATAAAAAAAAGTATTAAAAATCATATTTGATGCAATTTAAGCATTTTATATCATGTATAAAATAGTATAAAATATAAATTTAATGACTAGTTTCAATAAAAATATGATATGAATATGAATAGTTTTAATAAATATGTAATTTATGTATTTAATCTCAATTGTCGACATTTTTTTGTCTTATATAAGAAAAAGATAAAGACCATTAAGTTATAATAAACACATGACAAATGTTAGACAACTTAAAAATAAATATAATTTTGAATCGGTTGATTGAAGCAATTCAGTAAATGATTTAAAATATAATTAAAATCTGTTCCGTTTCTTACCGATTCAATTTGAATTGGCTGAATCGGTGTAAATCGAATCATTTTTTAAGCCTGGCTCAACGGCATCTTTTATCGGAAGAAAAATAAAAAGTAAGATAATATGAAAAATAGGAAAGACATCTGATCTTACATGGGAAAAAAAAAAAAAAAAAAAAAAAATCACAGAGAATGGCTACTAAAATTAAAATATTCAAACCATGCATGCATAATTAGGGAATTTTGAGAGGATCGAGCAAAGTTGAAACTCTCTCTCAGCGCCAAGTGTTAAGATCCCGTTTCGTCCATTTTCTTCGCCAGAGAACTCCCCTCTCATCCTCTGACCTCCTCACCATGTTCATATCCATTATCGCAGTTGTTTTCCTTATTTTTTTCATCTCCATGGTGGAAAACAATTGATCTACAGCCTTGGAACCATTTCCAGGCAACACGCGCCACACCAACATACACCCAGACGGCCATTGATTTACAAAGCAGGCCTTAGAAGTGGCACACTTTTTCTATGGGACCGTACAGCACTGACACATATCACTCCAATAGGATCGTTATACTCAGGTACTCTTCCTGATCCATTACCCCATATATCCTTTGCACAGCCAACGAATGATGTACATATATAGCTACAGTTTATTGAGTCTCCGGGAAGCCGGCGAAACTATAATCGATTTTGGATCTTCTATTTATCTTACCGTTTTCCAATAAATCAGGAGAAGTTGACAAATCCTTATACTCGTATAAACAAGTTGAAAGCGTGATCCATTACTATTTACCACCCACAAACCGCATCCACCCTCAAAATCACCGGCCGGCAACTTCTTCCCACCACGACCCATTAGCCTCGCCTTAATTTTTATTTTAGACCTAGGAGCAAAAGCCACCCAAACTCAAGAATTCGTTTAGATCTTGAGGTGATTTGAGATTATCTATAAATTAGTAATAAATAATTTAAAAATTAATATTCGTATTGAATAATAATGAAGTAGAGTGCTTCACGTACCAAATTGTACAGCCATGAATTTGAATGGCATATTTTGTGACTGACAGTTTACGCGATGGCTCCTAAACTTATTCCAATTATATATTTTATTATAAGAACGAGTCTTCTTTATCCAGGAATTAAGGTGAAAGAGTATGTTTGTCTCTTCAACAATACAAAATAGCAAAGTGCAGCAGTACTGCCCAAACCGTCCTGGCTTGTAGCTGTAGATTCACAAGTCAGTGGTCGAATTATATCAAAGCTAATATGTCCCGTTTGGATTCAGAGATAAGTTGAAATGATTTTAAATGAGTTGAATAAAAAATTATTAGAATATTATTTTTTAATATTATTATTATTTTAAGATTTTAAAATATTAAATTTTTTATTATATTTTGTGTAGAAATTTTAAAAAGTTGTAATGATAAGATGATATGAGATGAGATGAATTGAAATAAGTTTCCAATCCAAATTGGTACTTAGTGGCTTCCCCTCTTTTTTTTTTTTCTAATCAAGTTTGCATATATATTAAAAAAAGGTTAAGTTACAATAATAGGAGGGTCCTTGCCACTATCAATAAGTACAATACTAGAAGGTAAAATAGCTACTGGTATGCGACCAATAATACTATTGGTTGCGGCCCATTGCGCTACAAAATGCACAAATCGATTTTGAGATCGATCTATTTTTTTAAAACACCATCCTCGATGAGAGGACAAGATAATTGCTATATCTTCAGTAATGGTAGATATTTGCCAGATTGGTGATGACCCTTGTATTGCTGAGATTACAATTTGAGAATCTCCTTCAATTGTGACCTCTTGAAATTTCAGATGTTTGGCCATATTGATTGCTAGTCTTGCTGCAATTGCTTCCGCTACTACTGGAATTGTTGTTCCAATTTCTTCTGTCCATATTTCAATTGCATTTCCTTCAGAATCACGACTTACTGCTGAGGCCAAAGAGAAGGAGGATCTAATTGCTGCATCAAACGAAATGCTGATAGTGTTGAAATGAGGGATTTGCCATAGTTGTGGTTGCTTTTCTGTCAGTTTCATTTGCCAAGCATATAGATATTCTTGATAAAGAAAGTCCAATTGATCAATAGCTTTTCTAATAGATAAAACTGTTTGATTATGGACAATATCATTTCTCAATCTCCAAGTGAAATCTAATATCAGAACTGCAAACAATTGGAAATGATGCACCTCCTGTGAGCGTAATCCCAGCTTTTTCTCTGGATGAAGAATGAAAGATATCCAATCTTGATTTGTAAGAATTGTCAATGAAGACAGATTCAGTGGCCACTTGCTTTGACTCCATAAAATTCTTGATACTGGACATTCCAGAATAAGATGAAGTAGCGTTTCTTCTTTCTCATTACACAAAGGGCAATTAAAGGAAGTCATAAAAGGTATAAAGTTCTTTATCCTTCCTCTAGTTGGAAGTAAATCCCAGAGAGTTTTCCACAAGAGAAGTTTATGACGATCATGGATTTTTAGTTTCCAAATCTTCTCTACTTCAAAGTTAGGGAAATTTACTTGAAGAGTACAACCAATATTTGCTGCCAAGTGATAAGCTGTTTTGACAGAGAATTTTCCACACTGAGTTTTGATCCATATACTACAATCTTCTCTGAAGTTTGAATGAGGCAAAGGTATTTTAAGTATCTCTCTAATGCTTTCCCACTGGAATAAATCTAACATTTTTTGTAGATTCCAAGAATGGGTTGTGTTGTTGATGAAATCAGAAACTTTAAGTGAAGGAGATAATTCAATGAGATGGTTAAGTGGTTTTGGCCTAAAATTTTCCAAAGAAGGAATCCAAGGATCAAACCAGACTTTCACTGAATTTCCACTAGAAATTTGATTGCACATACCTTTTTCTAATACTCCTCGTGTTTGCAATAAGTTTCTCCTGCAGATATTTTTTCGAAAGAAGATTGTGCCATAGATTTATACTTGGTTGACTCATTTCCCATCCCGTCTTTGCTAGCAATGCAATATTCATATTTTCCATTAGCCTCAACCCCAAACCTCCATCTTTTTTTGATTGACAAATCGACTTCCATGATTTCAGATAAAGCTTGTGCTTTTGATCCTTATTTGTTCCCCACCAGAAATTTTTGAATCCTGTATTCATCAATTTACACACTGATTTTGGTAGAAGATGTGTAGACATTTGATAGATAGGAATTGTACTTGCCACTGTGCGTATTAGCATCGTTCTACCTGCCTGTGATAAGAGTTTTGACTTCCATCCTTCTAGCTTATGATTGATATTCTCCAGTAGTTCTCGATAGCTTTCTTTCTTGGACCTACCAAAAGAGGTTTGGATTCCTAAATATTTCATATTAGATGTAGATTCCTTATACTCCAGCTTCCCAAGAATGTCTCTTTTTGTTGCATGATTTGTATTTCCTGTAATGAAAATTGATGATTTTCCATTATTGATTCGTTGACCTGACCATGCTTGATATTTTTCCAGATTCTCATATATGGACCTTGCTGCACTTTCATTTGCTTTCGCAAATATTATAAGATCATCTGCAAAAAATAGATGGGAAATTGGCGGACAATTTCTGCAAAGCTTTATACCTCCAATATTGCCATTGATCTCTGATTTGGCAATTAATCTTGAAAGAACTTCCGTACATAATATAAATAGAAAGGGTGAGATAGGATCACCCTGTCTAAGTCCTCTTTCTGCTTTGAAAAAACCCCTTGGAGATCCACTTATAAGAACTGAGAATGATGCCGTTGTTATGCATTCTTTGATAAGATTGATCCACTGCATATTATAACCCAGAGCCTTCATTACTGCAAATAAGAAATTCCATTCTATGAAGTCAAAAGCTTTCTCCATATCTAGCTTTATAGCCATTTGGCCTTTCTTCCCTTTCAATTTCTTTAGATGGTGAAAAAGCTCATGCGCAATAATGGAGTTCTCTTTGATATTGCGTCCCGGAACAAAGGCAGTTTGAAAGGGAGAGATTATACTTGGAAGTGTTTTCTTCAGCCGATTTGCCAGGATCTTCGTGATAGTTTTATAAATAACATTGGTCAAGCTGATCGGTCGATAGTTTTGAGGTGAACTCGGATTTGGCACCTTTGGGATGAGGGCAATATTTGTATGATTCATCTGCTTCAGTATCCTCCCACTTCGGAAGAAGTTTTGGACTGCTGCAATGACTTCTATTTTGATAATGTTCCAGTAATGCTTATAGAAGAGAGCTGTCATACCATCTGGGCCTGGAGCTTTATGATTTGGAATTTGTTTGAGCGCTCCATAGATTTCATCTTCATCTGGTATTGCAGTTAAGAAAGCATTATCTTGATCTGAGACCTGCCTTTGAAATAAGTCATCAAGCTCTGTTGGAATGATAGGATTTGTGGAGGTATAAACAGTCTTGAAGTGATCTATAAAGGCTGATTCAATAGTAGTTTGATCCATTGACCAATTTCCTGGACCGAGCTTTATAGAGTCAATACTATTTGTTCTCCTTCGGATGGTCGCCGATAGGTGATAAAACTTTGTGTTCAGATCCGAGGTGGTAAGCCAGTTGATTCTTGATTTTTGGCGCCATAAAGTTTCTTCGTATTTCAATTGATCTTGAAGCTTCATTTGCAATTGGCTTTCTCGATATAAGTTGCTAGAATTCCTTTGAGCACCTTGAAGTTGATTGATCTCTAATTCCAGTTGTTGAATGTTTTCTTGTATTCTTCCAAAGTGCATTTTGTTCCAGTATTTGAGCGCTTCCTTAGTAGCTTTGATTTTACTGCATAGAATGAAAGAGGGATTTCCACTTACTTGCTTGCACCATGCTTCCTGAATGATTATTCGACTAAAAGGCTCTTTTGTCCAGAATTCTTCAAATTTAAAGGAGGTTGCTCTCTTCTGTATTTTCATGGTGTTTAGCAATAGAGGATGATGATCCGATGCTCCTGATGTTAAATGTTGAATAGTGGCATCAGGGAATAATAATCTCCATTGTGTACTTGCAATTCCTCTATCAAGCCGTTCTCTGATAAGGGCTCTACCATGGCGATTATTGGTCCAAGTGAAAGTAGGTCCTGAAAACCCAATATCAACTAGTCCATGTTTGGTCATTAAATTCTTTAAACCGCCAACAGAAGAGGAAGAAGATACTGGCCGTCCTCCTAGTTTCTCTGATTGATTCATAAGATCATTGAAATCTCCTATACATAACCATGGCCCCGGATAGGAATTATGAATAGTTTCTAAATTATCCCAAAAAGTTGCTTTTTGCTGCCATTTGGCTGGAGCATAAACATAAGTAGCTAACCATGGATAATAAGAAGGTTCAGAGTAAATCAAAATAGAAATAGCATTAGCATTTACATGTACTGGTTCTATATCAATACCAGGTCTCCATAATAGCAAAAGGCCTCCATTATTTCCAGAGGCAGGAAAGTGCACAAAATATTGGAAACCTAAATTAGTTACTATACTATGGGTGCGTGTATCAGACACCATTGTTTCCGACAAAAAAATAATATCCGGATTATATTTCCTTATATTAGCCCTTAGACTTCTAATTGCTTTGGGTCGAGCCAGTCCCCTGCAATTCCAAACAAGTGTCTTCACTGAGTTTTTGAGGGCTTTGATGCCCCCGCTGCTTTTTTCCCCGATGAACCAGACTTTGATGCAGCCCGAGTATACGGCTTTGTCTTGATAAGATTTTTTTTCTTTGGTATTTTCCCAGTAGCTACTGACTTCAAATCAAGTAGCATGTGTGCCATATCTTTCTCATCTTTACTAAGATTGATCTTTATAGCATCTTTCATGAGCTTTGGAATTTTACTTTTAATATCCTTATTTTCTTCAGACACTGTATCCATAATTCTTTTCAAAGAATTTGAAGCAAAAATATTTGATGACTGAGTTGCCGAAAAATCATGAGCCAAAGCAGAGGTATTTGGTTTATTTGGCACTGAACAGCTGAAAAAAGGTGAAAGCATTGGGCTTTCACGTGTGGCTTGAGAATCATGAATACCCATAAAAGGTTGTCCAATTGAGTGGGTCGGCTGTCCATGAATTTCCGAAGGAGCCCCTTTAGATGAATGAGCTGTAAAGCCCATTGAAGACACATGTCGGTGCCTTAAATCCTCCCATGCGTCCGATGTCAAACCAGATGTCAAACCAGATGGATAAGTATGAGTTTGCATCACCGAAGTCTTCTGATTCCTGAGGATAGACTGCTGCTCTGTCAGATAAGTATGGCATGGTTGATTCGGAATGTCTGAAGTAAATAAGGTGGGTGAGCACTTATTGAGATCCGGTGTAAATGAGAGTGGGTTGGCAGTTGAGGTGCCTTTATGGTCTACAGGAACAGTGAACAGTAAGCTTGAGGAAGAGCCACTTGCAGCAGCAGCAGTAGCAGTAGCAGTCGGTTCCTTCGGATATTTCGCTCCACCATGATCTGCTATGGCTGAGTCCTTCATCTGTTTCCCACTATCATGATCTATATGATTTCCGGTAGTTCCTTCCCAGATAAGTTCATTTAATTTTGGCATGAAATCTCGAATTTTCTGATCACCAAAATTAAAATTATGCCCTAGAAATTTTGGTTCACCAATTAACTCTTTTTCTGTTAATAGAGCTTCATGAGAGGTGATTTTTGTAGGCATAACACCAGAGACCATAAAATCTTGATTATCAATAAAAGGCCCTTTTCCTTTTCCTTTTCCTTTTCCATGTCCAATTTCTTCAATAGCTGAAAGGTGATTCACCTTGTTGATCTCTAACTCTTGATCTAGAACCATAGCAACCTGATTGCTATTAAAATTAACATAAGTCGGTCCTTTGAAAACCACTGCAGATGGATATACTTTATTACCCTGCCTTTCTATAGTTTCAGTAGAAACCGAATGTGCAATGAGATTCCCTGCTTCAGATAAATTGCCTGAGTGAGAAGGCCTAGAAATTGAAGCTTGATCTTGTTGTGGGGGAATAAAAACTCCCGAAGCATGATATTCTGCTCTCAACCATGGCCCAAAGGGTAAAGGATCCGGCATAATTTTAAGGAAATTACAGAAAATTTGAGAGTGACCCAATCGTCCACAGGCATAGCAAAAATCCGAGAGCCTCTCATATTTGAAGGAAACCCATCTATCAATATTATTGTTTCTAGCAAGCCAGAAACCTGGTTTGAGTGGCTGATTGATATCTAATTCTACTTTGATCCTAACAAACTTTTTACAGGAGATACCAAAGTTTGGATCAATATCTATGTCAAGTAGTATTCCTAAAGCTTTCCCAATCTTTATAGCATTTTCAACAGTAGTATGATTACGAGTAAGACCATGAATTTGAATGTAAAAGATTGATGAGTTTAGGCTTATCTCTTGCCATGTCAATCCCGATGGCCAATCTTTGAGGATCAATAGATGGCCTTTGAAATTCCAAGGAGCTTGATTTAGAATTCTTTGTTTGTCACTTGTTGACTGAAATGTGAAAAGGAATTTGTTTGCATCCAGATCTTCAATATGGAATTTTTTGAGAAAACTCCATGCTGCTTTGAACGTAGCATGCAATGAAATTTTGTTGAGAGGCCTTGTAGCAACAATTCTTCCTATTAACGCCAAGTCTGTTATGTCTTTTGCAGGATCTTCTGATAAGTTGAGATGAAGATCTTCCCAAGATAGTGCTTCAGTTTGTTGTATGAGAGAGTCCATATCCATGATAGCGGATGAACAATAAGCACAACATGAAACGTAAGAACGCCAGTTGGAGAGAAAACTTAGAGAGAGTTGGTTCTGTATTACGCCCTTTAGGGGTTTGTTTAGTGGCTTCCCCTCTTAGTTTATCCAAGAAAATGAAGAATGGTAGTAACCAATCATTTGATCTCAAATCTCTTTATTTATTTATTGGTATTTGGTCATGTTGTACAAATTATAATGAGATGTTTTGCTAATTATTAATATAAATATGCAAGAAGAAAATCATATCAATATGTGAGGGACCTACATTAACATACATATACATATCTATTTATGTGTATATATATATTAAAAAAAAAAGATAATGTAATTTAAAGGTGATCGATCCAAGTGGCCAAGATGGAGCGAAGATGACGACCACATGCATGTAACGACGCACTCACCATGAGACACCTACATCGATAACCAAGCATCCTAAAAATAGCAAAATAAATATGTAAATTACTAATAATGGAATCCAAATGTCCAAACTCCAAACCCCAAAATACATAAACAAACAGAAAAAGCAGCGGCCAGCAGCAGCATCGGCCAAAGTAATAAGCTGCAAGAAAGAAATTAGAACCTCCTACTCCCACTATGGCCGCCTCTCGCTCTCTCTCTCCTTCCCACTTTCGCTCCTTTTTCTTCTTCTTCTTGTTCGTTCCATTGCTTTCCCTGCTTTCTCTTCCAACCCCGGTTCTATGTCAGTGCGAAAGACCTCCGGTTATCTTCAACTTCGGGGACTCCAACTCCGACACTGGTGGACTCGTCGCCGGGCTCGGTATCCCTGTCAATTTTCCCAACGGTCGTGCCTTCTTCAACCGGTCTACCGGCAGGTTGTCCGATGGCCGGCTCCTGATCGACCTCCTGTGTAAGTGAGCCCTCGCCTTCAATTATGACCGTTCATCATGTTTATTATTCATGTTCTCCACGGTTGCAATCACTTGTAATCAGTGTGCTGCCTCATGCCTGGACGTGATCAACGAGTAAGTTAAGCCTTTTCTTTCACTTAAGTGTAAAGCGGCGTCTTTAACATGTGCAAACTCAAATGTCTTCATCGGTGGGACCCAAGCCGTGCAGGGTCCCACTACTCAGCATCATCATGTGAATCTTGCGTGATGCATGGCTATTTGTCTTGTTTTTCCTGGTTATGAACTGATTTCGTAGTGGTGGGTCTGGTTTTTTAATTTTTTTTTTCAAGAATTTATTTCATATAATATGCCCTTGCATTTTCTATTTCGTTCACAAAAGTCTTTTAAAAAAAAAAAAAAAAAA
>QEOT01008106.1:101564-214758 GCA_003123785.1 Pterocarya stenoptera
CGTAATAAGAGGAGTGGAAATTAATCCGAATGCAAAAGTCTGATAAAAAACGCTTTTTTAAAATAAAACTAGATACAGATAATCGGGTTAATATCTGGTATCCGTAACAGGATCCGGGCGGAAATAATATTCTACCTACTCGGGTATTATCCGGACAGATAACCATCCGAATTCACCAGGATTTAGACTACGGACTGGACCGGATTGAAGAAAAAAATCTAGTCCGAATGCACTTAGCCAAACAGATTGACAATCATTTTGAAATAAAAAAATTGTACATAAAATGTGTTGCATTGATTGTATAATACAATCAATTTGTATTTGAGAAACTATTCACACACACATATATATTATAATATATTTAATAAGAGAAATTATTTGTACAACCCTCAAATAAATAAGTCCTGCGTAAACTTTTGAAAAAAAGTAGACACCATATTAAAAAAAAGTGTAAACAAATTATTTTTTATTAATAAGACTTACTTTTTATAAATAAATTAAATAAAACTTATTTATTTAGAACACTTTTTTTTTTTTTGGAAAGGATTGTTGCATTCATTCAATAACTTGGAAAGAACAAACTGATCAAGGACACTGAGTCCAATTCACAATTACGTCAGTAACTACCAAAGCCGACCTAGCTAGAGAATGAGCGAGGTGATTAACCTTTCTCTTTACATGATTAACTGATCAACTTGAGAAACCTAATAGCTTTTCTTAATATCTTCAATCACCAATCCATAGCTTGATATATTCTTCATGGCTTTAGGAATGTCTTGAATAACTAAAATCCCCTTTCAAAATGATGCTTTGACATCCCAAATTTAGACAAAAGATAGTGGCCTGCAGTGCCCCAATAGCTTCAGCCAAGGGAGGGTCCTGTTTGAGACGTCTATTTGTTCTTGATGAAGCAATGACTACTCCTGCACTGTCCCTCAGAACTATGCCAATACCTATTAGACCATTGACCTTTTCTGTTGCAATATCCCATTTACCTTCATGATGTTAGCAGGTGGAGGCACCCATTTTGGTGCCTATCTACTCCCTTCATTCTTTGCTTGGACACTTTTAGTAGTGCTTTCAACCAACTCCTTTAAAACTGACTGAGCTTGCAAAAGAACCTCTTTAGGATACTGAAAATCTAATTGGAAAATGAACTTGTTTCGTCTCTGCCAAATCCTTTTAGCCACTATTGAAATGTCCTCTATCACTTCATTTTCAAAATCAAAGCAAAAAGAATCAACTAGATCAAGAAAAGTTGCCTTCCATATAGTGCATTTTTGAATCTGTTTGGAACACACTCCGTTCATCCTTTACTGTAGGACATAACCAAATAGCATGTATAACTGATTCTTCAGCAAAACAAATAGGGCACTTAGGATTATCAACTAGTTTATCTTGAAAAGATTCAGCATAGTGGGCAAACCCTCTAGACATGCTCTCCACACAAAAATTCTATCTGTTGGTGGGATCTTAAGTTTCCAGAGCACAGACCAAAGTTTCCTCCTATCATTGGAAACAAAGGGCTGTCCCTTTGTTAAGATCCTTAGATCTTTTTGGAAGTGGTAGACACTCTTCACATTAAACTGGCCTGTTGCTGTCCCCTTCCAAATCATCCTATCTAGCTTGTTTGTGCAACTTATAGGAAGTTGTAAAATCTTCTAGTCACTTTCAACTGAAAATAAGCTCGTTACTAGATCAATCCTCCACTGGTTAGTCTCTAGATCGATCAATTCATGGACAGTAGTCTGGTCTTCCTTAGAGTTGGCAGCACCTTGAGCCCTCATAGAACTTGAACTTGGGATCCACTTGTCTTGCCATATCTTAATATCCCTCCCATTGCCAATCCTCTAGTATGTGCCCTTCCCTATGAGTCCTCTAGCTGCCATTATGCTTCTCCAAATCTAAGAAGGCTTGCTTTCCAATTTGGCTTGGAAGAAATGATCTTTGGGTAAGTACTTCTGTTTTAATACCTGTGAAGCTAGGGAATTAGGATCATGCAAAAGCCTCCACCCTTATTTGGCCAATAATGCCAAGTTAAAGTCTTCCAATTCTCTTAAACCCAAGCCCCCAACAGCCTTAGACTTGCCTATCTTGTCCTAAGAAATCTAGTGAATTTTCTTAGTATGCTCCTGTTGACCCCACCAGAAATGTTGTATCAGTCTGTTTAGCTCCTTTACCAGTGAGATTGGATGTTTAAAAACTGACATGCTGCAAATCTTGAACTATTGCTTTCAAAAGAACTTCCTTTGCTGCTTGTGACAGATATTTAACTTTAAAATTACTAATTCTTTGTTTGACTTTGTCCAACAAAGGACTTGTCTACTTTATTTGATGGTACTAACATTTTCTCCAATGAGTTACCCTCTTTATCAATGCACAAAATACTATATATAAGAAAATAAATATATTACAATATTATTTGAAATATTCAAAATAATATATTTTATTTAATTAATAAATCTAACAGTACAAATCGTTAAGTGAGCAATAATTCTCATTATAAAAAATTAAAAAAAAAAAAACTTTTGAGATGTTTGAATCTGATGCTGAACAATATATTTTAGAGTCAATAAAAATCATGAGCTTACTGCGTAATTATATTTGAATTCCCTTTGAAAGTTCTAAAACAATACAAGAACAAGAAACTAAAGATTTATGTAAAGTTTTATTGGTAAGTAAGGATTATGAAACTAAAGCTGGACGTGATTAATTAGCATCATGCATGTAATGTCGTAGGTCATGATGATGTCCTTGAGAATCATATAGTGTACTACTGATCATGATTAATGCGGCAAAGTTAAAGTTAAGCTACAATAACGCTAATTAGAAGAATCGATCGACTCATGTATAGAAATTAAAGTACTCCACAAACCGAACAATGATATATATAAACATGAACTTTGACAACTATTATATAATATATATATATATATATATATATTTAAAAGTTGCTACATTCCCTTGTATTTGAAAAGAAAAATAAATTTTATAAGTTTAGCACGTGTAAATCTCGTACAGACTCTTTGAAAAAAACAATAATTTAAAAAAACTTACTTTTTTTTTTTTAATAATAGATCCTATTTTTACTTTTAAAGAATTTATACGAGATTTATGGATCCTAAACTTGAATTCTGGCAACTCAATTTTAGACTTTTGGTTTCTTTAGAAAATTATCTGTCCTCCCTAATTTCATTCACTTCATCTATCAAACATACATAATTGCCCTTAATAAATAAAGTGGTTAACCCTTGTTTTTTTCTTATGGATGAAATAATGAGGATAGCCCAAAGGTTGTAGAAGTAACAAGTAAGGGTCCCTAGTCTTGTCTATATAAAGGCGTTTGTGTTTTTCATTAGACTCACCCATAAAGTTCTAAGGCAAAAAACTATAAGTCATTTCTCTACAGAAAATCTCTACTCTCTTTTGTAAATTTTTTAGTTCTCAAACCCAAATTGCTGGAGGTAAAATATCCTATGGATCTCTTATTCTTTTAAGAAGTTTTACAGTTGATATCAGAACAAAACCCTTTAGCTTTGTGTTTCAATTATTAGCACTTCAATGTTGTTCATATAATGAGTCTTTAATGATTTTGGAGATGGGCTTGACTTTCGGCTTTTAAGTTTTTGTCTTTGAATTCATATTCGAATGGTTATGTGCTTATAACTATATGAATGGATTTCAAATGCATGTTTTGACTTTGGGCTTAATTTCAAGTTTTATACATATTGATGGGCCTTTGAACTAATTTGCAATTAATAGGTTTTTACCTATTTTAGTAGATGCCCAGTTGTATTTCTTTTGAATAATGAAGATCATGCTACAACATCTTTATTATTTAAAAAAATGCATAAATAAATTTAGAATCTCATTGTAACTAAATCATAAGTTTGAAGGATTTATCCCTACAGGGCAGTCTTTAATTTTTGTGATTTAATTGTATAAGAAAATGATTTTCGATATTGACGATAAAATTAGTCTTCTGCCTCAAGGTGTGGATAGTTTTATTTGTTAATATTCAAAATAATTTGTCTTATAAATAAAGATAAGTAAATTTATGATGTTATGCAATTTTTTCCCACATGAAGGTTAAAATTTACTTGAATTCATAGCATCAATGTTTTTCTTGGTTTTTGCAGCTGTTGTTCCACAATCCTTAGATGATGGTGTTTATTTTATTCCAATGCTTGATGACACTAATTATTGTGACTGGAAAGATTCAGTTCATTTTACCTTAGGGCATATAGATCTTGACTATGCACTCCGTGTGGAGTAACCACCTGCTGCCACGGATACGGATACACAAGAAGTCATCAAAAATCGCCAATGGTGCGAGTGATCTAATTGCCTAAGTCTAATGCTCATAAAGTTTCGTATGAGTAAAAGCATTAGAGGTTCTATTAGTGACTATGCTTCAATTAAAGAATTAATGCAGGCAATTGAGGAACTATTTGTTCGTTCTAACAAGGCTTTAGCTAGCAGTCTTATCAAACAATTCACTATTAAAGCTTTTGACAGTTCTAAGGGTATGCATGCATACATTATGAAAATGAAAGACATTGTTTCTCAACTTAAGGGCTTAAAGATAGAGATATCTGAGCTGTTCTTGGTCCATTTCATCCTTGACTAACTGTCATCTAAGTATGGGTTTTCAAGATCTCTTATAACACATATAACAAAAACTAGTCAGTTATGGATCTTCTGACCATGTGTGTGCAAGAAGAGGAAATGATGAAGCATGATCGACCTGAAAGTGCAAATATGGTCGTGAATGATAAAGTTAAGACCGAGAAAAGTCAAGGTAGATCTTAAAAGAAAAGAAAGCATAATGTGCCATAAAAATTCTAATGGATCTAATGGCAAAAAGGTGAGTTGATTCTTTTGCAAGAAAGAAGGCCATGTAAAGAAGAGTTGCATTAAGTATAAAGAGTGGCTTAAAAAGAAATGTAGCTCTATCTCTCTTGTGTGTCATGAATCTTTTTTTATCGATGCTCCTAAAAATTCATGGTGGATTGACTCCGATTCTTCAATCCATATTGTGAATACATTGTAGGGTTTTCTCACCGGAAAGAAACCAACAACAAGTGAACTTTAAATTTTCACCAGAAATAAAGGGTGTTCACAAGTTGCAGTTGAAGTTTTTAGAGTGATTCTCAAATCGGGACATATTTTAGGTTTAAATAATGCCTTTTATATTTGAGAATTTAGTATAAATTAAATTTCTATTTCCAGACTTATTATCAAAGGTTACAGTTTCCTTTTTTTAGAATACTATGATTGTTTTTAAGAATAAAACTCATGTTGGTTTTGGATCTTTAATTGATAACTTGTTTAAATTAGATATTTATCCAGATTTTGAGGAGAACTATCTTTCCCTGCATTCAGTTGGAATCAAGAGAAACTTTTTAAATGATAAATTTTCTCTACTATGGCATAAGAGATTGTGACACATCTCTATAGAGAGGATGAAATGGTTAGTAAAAAATGGGTCTTACAGGATCTCGATTTTATTGACTTTAAGAATTGTGTGGATTACATAAAGGGTAAGCAGACCAACAATAATTCTAAAGGTTCAAGAAAGAGCTCAAGTGTTCTTGAGATTATACACATAGATATTTGTGAACCATTTCCTACATCTTGCCTAAATGATCAGAGATATTTTATCTCATTTATTGACGACTATTCTAAGTATATATATCTCTATCTTTTGAATGAGAAGGCTCAAGCATTAGTTACTTTCAAAGCCTATAAAGCATAAGTAGAGAATCAAAGTGAAAAGAAAATCAAGATCGTAAGATCTGATAGAGAATACGAATATTATGGTAAGTACACAGAACATGGACAAATGAAGGGTCCATTTGTAAATTTCCTTCAAGAGGAAGGCATTGTTACCCAATATTCAATACTTGGCATACCATAACAAAATGGTGTTTAAGAAAGAAGGAACCGTACGCTAATGGATATAATAAGGAGCATGATTAGTAAATCTAATATACAACTTTCCTTGTAGAGTGAAGCTTTTAAAAATGCAGTGTATATATTGAATAGGGTTCCATTCAAGTCTGTCTCTAAAACACCTTTTGAGTTGTGGAAATGGTGGAAACCTAGCTTAAATCATATACATATATGAGGTTGTCCTGCTGAAGTATAATCCTAACATAAAGAAGTTAAACCTAAGGACAACTAGTGGTTTCTTTATTGGGTATCCAAGTGACTCCAAAGGATATATATTTTATTGTCCCAGTCTTAGCCCTAGAATTGTCGAATCTAAATGCAAGGTTTCTTGAAGATGTTGAACCTAGCGGGAGTGTGACTCCTCAAGAGGTCACTTTTGAGGAATTACCTGAACATGCTACTTTGTCTTCTTTTGGAAGATGAATGTTTGTCTTAAGAAAAAATAGATCGCAAGATCATGCAGTGACACCAATTCAAGAACAACATGTTTCCGTAAATTAGGTTCAACTTGAAGTTATTCCACATTTACAGTCTGAGCCAATTGAGTCATCTCCAAATGATGAAATAGTAGCTCTAAGAAGATTTTCAAGAATACGTAGACCTGCTACTCTAGATGATTACATTGTATACCTAATTGAGTCTGATTTTGACGTTAGACTTCCAGAAGACCCAATTACATTTTCACAAACCATGAGTGGAGATAAATCTATATTTTGGTTGGATGCCATGAGGAATGTGTTAGAATTCAGTTATAAAAATTAAGTCTGGGATCTCGTCGAATTACCAGAAAAGGCGGCAACAGTTGGCTACAAATTGGTTTATAAAACCAAACGAGATTCTTCTGGTAATGTCAAACGATATAAGGATTCGCTAAATGATTCACTCAGAAGGAAGTGATAGATTATCATGAAACCTTCTCTTCGGTCTTTAAGAAGGATTCATTGAGGATAATCATGGCGTTAGTAGCTCATTTTAATTTAGACCTACATCAAATGGATGTGAAAATGACTTTTCTTAATAGGGATCTTGATGGGGTGGTATACATGAAACAACTTGGGGGTTTCAGTGATGACAAAAAGTATGCAAGTTGAATAAGTCTCTTTATGACTAAAACAAGCTTCCCGTCAATGGTATTTAAAATTTCACAAGATTGTTATTTCATACGGTTTTATTGAGAATCTTGTTGATCAATGTATATACCTTATGGTCAGTGGGAGCAAATACATTTTCCTAATCTTATATGTAAACGATATTCTTCTTGCAAGCAGTAATTTGGCCATTTGGGCTTATTACCTGAGACTAAACAATTTCTCTTCCAAAACTTTAAAATGAAGGATATGGGTGAAGCCTCTTATATCATTGGCATAGAGATTCATAGAGACAGAAAACAAAGAGTCTTAGGACTGTCTCAAAAGGCCTACATTGAAATTTTTTTACAGAGATTCGATATGAAAGATTGTAAAGCCTCTGTAGTTTCCATAATCAAAGATGATAAATTTTATAAAGGTCAATTACCTAAAAATGCATTGGAACATGAGCAAATGAAAAGTGTGCCTTATGCATCTGTAGTTGGTAGCTTGATGTATGCTCAAGTTTGCACCCGTCCAGACATATGTCTAGCAGTTGGATTATTAGGTCGCAATCACCAAAGTAACCCAGGTCTTCAATATTGAATAACTGCAAAGAAGGTGATGAAGTATTCACAAGGAACAAGGACTACATGCTAACCTACAGGCATACAAAAAATTTGCAAGTAGTTAGCTATTCATATTCAGATTTTGCCGATTGTGTAGAAACCAGAAAGTCTACTTCTGGATATATTTTTCTTCTTGCTAAAGGAGCTATATCTTGAAAGAGTACGAAGCAATCTTTAGTTGCTACATCTACTATGGTGGCAGAATTTATTGCGTGCTATGAAGCAACGACACAAGCCATGTGGTTGAAAAAATTTATTTCTGGTCTTAAATTTGTCGATTCCATTCAAAAACCAATAAAAATTCTTTTTGATAACTCCGCTACACTGTTCTTCTCAAAGAACAATAAGGGCGGAAGCAGAAGCAAACATATAGACATAAAGTATTTAAGTGTGAGAGAGTGCATAAAAAATAATGTGATGTATATTGAGCACATAAGTACAGATTTGATGTTAGCCGATCCAATGACCAAAGGTTTACCGGTAAAACAACTTCAGGGTCATATGGATCATATGGGCCTATCTAAAGTGTAATATCTCTCATGTTGCTATATATTCCACAAAGAATAAAGTTGAATTCAATTTCAGTTTTGTGCATAAAGTAACGAATTCGTTATATCCATTGGGTGATTAAGTTGGACTTGAATGACTTTTATTAATTGTTCATAAAATATTTTAAGGGATACTATGTATTGTGATGCATGGAAGGGAAATGCTCACTATAGAAAGCAATACCTTCATGGTTCGTGTATAGGATATCTTGACAGAATTAAGGACATTATTTTTTGTCATTTTAGTTTTACTTATTAAGTGAACCAAGTAGGAGAATGTTAGATTTTTGGTTTTCCTAGAAAACCATTTGTCTTCCCTAAGGTGGTTCACGTCATCTATTAAGCATAGGTAATTGCCCTTAATAAATAAAATGGTTAACCTTTGCTATTTTTTTATGGATGAAATAATGAGGGCAATCCAAAGGTTGTAAGAGTAATAAGTAAGGGTCTTTACTCTTGCCTATATAAAGGGACTCGTGTTTTCTATTATACTCACCCATAAAGTTCTAAGATAAAAGATTAGAAGTCTATTCTTTACAGAAAATCTCTACTCTCTTTTATAGGCTTTTCAATTTTCAAACACAAATGACGGGAGATAATTAAAAAAAAAAAAATCCTATGATCTCTTTATTCTTTTAAGAAGTTTTACACTCGATCATGAAAGCAGCTGTTATCAAGATTCAAAACCACCTTGATTAATAATAATGCAAAAAGGAAAGATGCAGCCTTACAAACAAGAACGCCGCTAACAAAAGGCCATAGAGTCAAATGGTCGGCTGTATATATAAATGGTAATCCAAGGACAAGGACAACCAACGACCCATGCATCGATTTGCATTGGCATCCGATGCTGGAGGTCAGAATTGCCCATAATTACATCATGCCAATGCTCTATCTTTGAAATCTATCATATCTAGCACTGCTTACTTTTAAGTGGTTTAATAATTAATAGCCATGCCTTTAGTCATGATTAATGACAAAATGCATCATAACAATCTGATTTAATTCAAACTTTGAGCCACTCCTATTTACTTTAATCAAGCAATTATTAATAGTACCCCCCAGTATAGAATATTAAAGAGTGCCCAAATTTAGATCATTGGCATTGGTGGACTTTTTGAACATAATTCTCATAATTATTAAACAACTTTGTACATAAGGTCCATTAATCAGAGTGAAGGATTCGTCCTCATATTTTATATGTTTTGTTTCAAATTTATTCAGACCACCCATTCGGCATTATTGATTCACAAAGTGTCTAAGGCTCCGTTTGGGTAGTGTAGTATTCTGAAAAACTCTACTATTATTTATTATTTTATCATTACTTTTTATCTAATTTTTCACTATTTTTTATTACTATTTACTATTATTTAATATTTTACCATTACCGTTTTACTACTTTTTTATTACTATTTACAGAATGAAAAATTCTATACACCATACTATCATGTCACTTTCATCCTACTAAGTATGATGTGACACATTTATCACCATTAAATGATCATTTATTACATGCTTCTTTATCATTTAATAGTGATGAATATGCCACATACTACTTAGTGGGATGAAAGTAAAATAGTAATATGGTGTATAGCATTACTCTTACAGAATATATAGAATCACTTTACTATTCAAACGCAACCTAAACCTCGCTACAGCACTGTACTTAAAGTTATAAACAGTACTGAATAAAAGCAGTTAACTATATATGCACGATTATATTCCTTATTCCTCTAGAGCTTCACTGCTTTAAAACCTAAAGAATGGGCAAGCAAAAGATGCAGACTGTCATGAGTCAAGTAGTTTCTTTTACTTTTCGAGTAAAGTGTTTTTATGAGAATATTTGTTTTCTTTGTAGGGACTCCGCCACCCACCATACAAATCTATGATCTATATAGATCTTACCTAAAGCACTGACATCAACCTCTTCAAATGCTGCTTTTTATCAAAATTTGAAAGGTTTATCTTTCAAATCACTCTATTGGGTATATAAATAAATTTCTAACTTTTAGTTACAATTTAAGTCGGAAAATAATAATTTAAATATCAAATTACATTATTAATTAATATATAGTTAGTGTAATTATAAAATACGAAAAAATAAATAATTTAAAAATATTATTATTAAAAAATAATATTATATTATTATTTTGATTATTCCAATCGTTTTCGATTTATGAAAAACATACACCTTTTATCAAATTTTAGAAGTGAATTTGATGAAATCAATGACAAGGCTCTTAAACATTTAAAATAATAAAATTTATCATAAAACTTTTAACTTTTAAATTAATTTGTCTCCACAAAATTTGCACACTTATATCGATATAAATACTTTTCATATTAGATTATATATTTAAGATAAAAATTTTATGTGTAGTCATTTTTATATATTCATTTACGCACTTCACTAATATGATTAGTTGAGTTATTTTTTTAATGTAAAATAATTATTTTTATCAATCACATCAATAAAATATATAAAAGATCAATAAAAATACCTGTTCGTAACAGAATTCTATCGGATCATAAAAGCAAAACAAGGGGCCCAAACACTTTGGCCAATAAACGACACATCATGAGTTAGATTCCAACAACAAAGAGGAACAGATAAAGTTTACTGTTGCAAATTCCTACGCAGACGGCGGGTAATGTTTAGTGTCAAGGTTGTTTAAGAAGTCTACCATGAACAGCCATATACCAATAATAATAATAATAATGACACATGCTACTCAATTACACATGCGCTTGCATAACATTTTCATGTTTTGAAAATGACCTCCACTACCACCTTTCCTAATTACTTTTTCTTTTTTCAAAGGAAAATTTAAATACGTATATATCTGTGTTTCTATATATATATATATATATATTTGCTTTTCATTTAGAACTCTCTTTTATAATATGATCGGAATCTTTACCAGTTAATGATCTTCGAGCTGATAAGGCTGGTGGTGTGTCCATTCTGTTTCCTTTTCTTTTGTAAAGATTAAAAGAGGTAAGGAAGGAAAGCCATGTTCGTTCTTTATACTAGAATTTTTCTCGACCAACTTGCTATAGTTTTCGTTTCTCGCTTTGTTTCTAGATGTAGGTTTCTGGGTTTTTTATAGTTGTGAGAATCTCTGTCTGATCAAGCTTTCTGCTTGGATTCTAGTTTTTGGTATTTCGGTTCTAAGTGGTTTTTCTTTAATACAGTCATTCGTTGGGATTCCTCGCCTTCATAGTTCTGTGAAGGGGTCAATCTACTCTTTTATATGTGCACCTTTGACTTCGGATCGGATTGTTTGTTTAATTTAATGCGATATTGATTTTCGAAATTGGGTTGTCAATAAATTCCACTGATTTTTGTTTTCTCAGCAACTTTGATTCCCATGGTTATATACACTCATTCCCCCGCATTGCCATATAATATACTCTTGCCTGTTACTGAGACTACCGAGCCTTTCCGATTTTCATATTGCCTTGGAGCTTTCCGAATGAACTGCAGGAGTCTCTTTCTCCTCCAATTGTTTCGTTTTATGGGAAATCTCATACTAAGTTGTATAATCTACAGGAATGGAAATTCATTGGTGTCAGCATATAAATGATTCGTCAACATCTATTGTTATGATTGCTAAAGAATAGCCTTATGTTATGGTTTGAAGTAACGGTAGACAGAGATACAAAAGTGTAAAAATTATAGCCCGATAAACCATCAATATACTTTCTATTGGTAAAATTGTTAGATATTGGCTTCATTAGCCCTAGAAATTTGTTGAGTGGCTCTATCTTGAGTTAAGGCACCTTTGGAAGGTTGACAAATTCTACCCCCAATCCCTTTGGCGGCTATGCCTTGGGGTTTATCTCTCTGTAATTGCTCTATGCATGTGGGATGGGGGAACTGCCACATTCCTGGGAAATTACTTGGTGCTTGAAGAGTCCAGGACCCTGTGTTATAGTATATTTATTTTTTTATCATTTTTTTTAGTATTTTTTAACATCCTTAATCATTAAAAAAATTAAAAAATATATATATAATTTTATTAATACTCACTTCTTTAAATATTAAATAAAATAAATTTTTTTTTAAAAAATAAATAAATAAATAGTAGAAGGATATAAATCCTATCATTTTCCAATGATATGGGGTTATAAGAAGTTGGATTTTGTTTTGTTTTTTTCATTATCTGTTCTAGTTAGTGGATGTTGATCAGGAGGCTTGCCTAGCTATCGCATGTGCAAGAGTGATCAGGGCCAATAAGGTTGCATGCATGGCTACAAATATTAATGAGCGGGTCAGATGATACCGATATCGAATTCATAGATTTGGTGAAAAATCCGTTGGATGGATGTCAAGTCATGTCATGTAGCTAGGGGACCATGCAGTGACGTTTGAGTGAGTCAAAGGGGGTGAAAAAGAAGAGATAAGGGAAAGGAAAAGAGACATTGGTGAAGATGTTAATTACCTTGTACTGTTAATTGGGAGGTCTGAGCTGAACGGTACTGGATATCCTCTCAAGAATCGACAGACCGATATATGTTAGAGCAAAGCGCGCAGTGGAGATTTAACAGATTGGCTATGTATGCAGGTGCGTGCATGAAGGGGTAGGAGATCATGCCAGGCTACTATCCAAAACACTGAAACAGTGGGTAGTTTTCAGAATTAAATTTACGAGGGGCAGGGTGGAGAGGATGGAATGCTGGAACTTTTGGTTTTCTGGTCGAGGAAGAGGGCAGTACGTAAGACATATTTTACTGAAATTAAAGGGATTCCCTCCTCGGTCTTTGTGTTTGTGTTGGGGGATGCCGATGGCTAGCAAGGATTTGACTCACATCTCAATGTGCACACACTCTCATCTTTATCAGATAATAAATTCATTAAGTTCTGAAATCACATATAATTGGTACTTTATGGGAACATATGCTTTGAAAATGACATTATTGCCTCGATAAAAGATAAATGATTTTTACTAGAATTGGCAAATTTTATATAATTTTTTGTATAAGATTATCTCCCACCTTCTAAAAATATAAAACAATTTATTTTTTTATTAATGTGATTCATTTTTTTTATAAAATTTTTGTATAAAATTTATCTATTTAAGATTTGTACCTATTATTACTTTTTATAAAATATATTAATTAATTACCTCGTAACTGTAAAAAAACATGAATTCAGACTCGTTTGTTTTTAAAAAACATTTTAACTTATTTCATCTAATCTTATTATTATGATTTTTTCAAATTTCAATATAAAATAAAATAAATAATTCAATTTTTTTAAATTCTAAAATAAAAATAATATTAAAAAATATATTCTAATAATATTTTATTCAACTTTTTATCTTTAATCTCAACTCATCTATAAAAACAAATGAGAAAATTACACCAACTTTCTCTAAATCCGCTTCTCTCAATTTAAAGGAAGATTTGGCATGTTTTTCTATTTTAGAATGGAAAATTGTTGATTTATTGCTTTCTACCCACCTCCGAACTACACGCACTATATCATCGATTCTCAAGCTGCCACCGAGGAAGAAGAAGCGGTATCGCAAAATGGTGGAAAAAAATAAAAAATTAAGGCACTTCTAGAATCGATCTTTTGCTTACTAAAAATGTACCATATTGGCAGTTTACATTGTGCTATGATAGCCCAGTACGTAAGTTTTTAATGGACGACATTCCAGCTACTAAACTTCATCGATCTTGCAAAAAATTTAAGCACTGAGAATTATTCCATGTTAAACCAAAGTTTCCAAGGACAAAATGCAGTCACTAAATTACTAATTTATACATTAGATGCAGGAGTCGAAAGAAAGGAACTATACATGATTAAACTTGATCTAAACATATATAGGCACTCGACTTTTCTACCCAACTGAAGACTTGAAAGCTATGTTTGGTTATTGAACCAAACTTTACTCATCTTAAACTAATTATTGATGAGATCTACTACTTTTTCAAATTTTCATGAAAAAGTAATTAAATTCATCTCAACCTACTTCATACATTTCAACCTGAAAAGTTAAACAAATTCCAACCTAAAAAAGTTAAACTTTATCTATTGTCATAACCTCCTTTTAGCTGGTAGTATGTTGATCTACTGCTAAAACCATCCATTTTGTCCCCATGGTTTTGTTTGTAAGCATTTTTTTAGCTCAATGGTTAGTTTGAATATTATTCGAACTTAGCCATACGGCAGTTCATCCAAGATCCAGATCCGGGGATATTGGATCCAGATTCAGATATTTAAAAGTAGGTGGATATTCGCCTGGAAATGGGGTTATTCATTCGAATTCAGACCTAGATATTTAAAAGCGGGTGGATATCTGACCGGATAAATCCGGTTAAAATCTAGGTGGATATTCGGATTTATTACCTAGATTTTTTTATTAAATCTTCAATAAATCCCCCACATTTTTGCTTTTATTTATTTATTTATTTTATATTCTTCAATAAACCCGGATTTTTTGCTTTTTTTTATAGGCCTTTATGTTTATTATTTTTTACATAATGAATATCTTTATATCTATTTTTTTAACTTTTTATTGCCCATTCAAAATTTTTATAAAATAAAATAAATAGTAATAGACATCAACACACACAATATACTATATATTACATTGTTTACATCACAATGCAAAATATCAATTTTACAATGAACAAATCTATGAGTTTCTCATCACAATAATTTATATCCGAGTACAACCATCTTCAAATTTCCTCCGCTGTTGATCTCAGAGAATTTCAATCACATTTAAAAGAATTCTGAACACTTCACAGAAAAAACAAAGTTAGTGGTAGTTAAAGTTGAAATGTAATAGAAAATCACATACTTATGAACAAGCAAAGGTGGTGTAGCATTAAACAAAGAAAAGAAAAGTCACATCCTCAGAAAAATGTGATTGCATGGTGTAACATTATACCAGATTTGCTTCACTTTTACCTTTATGTGAATAAGTGTGCCAGATCAATTAGTTTCCTTCAGTTGCAACTTTCAATCATTGCTTGATTATTTAAGTTATCCACAAGAAACTAACATTCATTCTGAAAATAGAGAAGTTAGCAAAGATAATCTATGTTTGAGAAATTATACTACGACAAAGGGATTTTGGGAATTTCTAACACAGAGTTGAGGGAAAACAAGGCATGTAGAAGGAGTTCATTCATCTTCTTGGTTCATCCATAATTAGTTTGGAAGCTCTTGGATTTGGAAAGGTTGTATATGGAAAGGACTCCTAAACAAAGAGAATTCATAAAAAACAGTACATACATCCAAGTTAACAATGGCCTCTCAATTAGAGTTTGGGGTACAAAAAAGTTTCAAGGCTGGGTCTTCTCTCTCTCTCGACGATGGGAGTCTTTTTCTTGCTGTAAGTGCAAGTCCTTTCTTTCTCTATTTCTAGATCCTGGATTTGGTTTTTGCCCTTATCATCTTGTATTTGTTTGGTTCCCTACGGTAATCTTTAATAGCTGATGATCTTTTCGAGCGTTGGAAGTCCCTCTCATTATTAGCAACTGAGAAATCTGCTATACGTTTGTCTGACCATACGGATTCGAATCAAGCTTGTGATACTGAGAAGTGCTTTCTATTTAATCTTTTGACTGTGAAATTTTACAAGAAGGAGGCGTTTAAATCGATGATGAAGAACTTATGGCACCCATTTGTGGGTTTTAGATTGATGACATGGGAGATAATCTGGACGCGTAATAAGAGGAGTGGAAATTAATCCGAATGCAAAAGTCTGATAAAAAACGCTTTTTTAAAATAAAACTAGATACAGATAATCGGGGTTAATATCCGGTATCCGTAACAGGATCCGGGCGGAAATAATATTCTACCTACTCGGGTATTATCCGGACAGATAACCATCCGAATTCACCAGGATTTAGACTACGGACTGGACCGGATTGAAGAAAAAAATCTAGTCCGAATGCACTTAGCCAAACAGATTGACAATCATTTTGAAATAAAAAATTGTACATAAAATGTGTTGCATTGATTGTATAATACAATCAATTTGTATTTGAGAAACTATTCACACACACATATATATTATAATATATTTAATAAGAGAAATTATTTGTACAACCCTCAAATAAATAAGTCCTGCGTAAACTTTTGAAAAAAAGTAGACACCATATTAAAAAAAAGTGTAAACAAATTATTTTTTATTAATAAGACTTACTTTTTATAAATAAATTAAATAAAACTTATTTATTTAGAACACTTTTTTTTTTTTTTTTGGAAAGGATTGTTGCATTCATTCAATAACTTGGAAAGAATAAACTGATCAAGGACATTGAGTCCGATTCACAATTACATCAGTAACAACCAAAGCCGACCTAGCTAGAGAATGAGCGAGGTGATTAACCTCTCTCTTTACATGATTAACTGATCAACTTGAGAAACCTAATAGTTTTTCTTAATATCTTCAATCACCAATCCATAGCTTGATATATTCTTCATGGCTTTAGGAATGTCTTGAATAACTAAAATCCCCTTTCAGAATGATGTTTTGACATCCCAAATTTAGACAAAAGATAGTGGCCTGTAGTGCCCCAATAGCTTCAGCCAAGAGAGGGTCCTGTTTGAGACGTCTATTTGTTCTTGATGAAGCAATGACTACTCCTGCACTGTCCCTCAGAACTATGCCAATACCTATTAGAACATTGACCTTTTCTGTTGCAATATCCCAGTTAACCTTCATGATGTTAGCAGGTGGAGGCACCCATTCTGGTGCCTATCTACTCCCTTCATTCTTTGCTTGGATACTTTTAGTATTGCTTTCAACCAACTCCTTCAAAACTGACTGAGCTTGCAAAAGAACCTCTTTAGGATGCTGAAAATCTAATTGGAAAATGAACTTGTTTCGTCTCTGCCAAATCCTTTTAGCCACTATTGAAATTTCCTCTATCACTTCATTTTCAAAATCAGAGCAAAAAGAATCAACTAGATCAAGAAAAGTTGCCTTCCATAGAGCACATTTTTGAATATGTTTGGAACACACTCCGTACATCCTTTGCTGTAGGACATAACCAAATAGCATGTATAACTGATTCTTCAGCAAAACAAATAGGGCACTTAGGATTATCAACTAGTTTATCTTGAAAAGATTCAGCGTAGTGGGCAAACCCTCTAGACATGCTCTCCACACAAAAATTCTATCTGTTGGTGGGATCTTAAGTTTCCAGAGCACAGACCAAAGTTTCCTCCTATTATTGGAAACAGAAGGTTGTCCCTTTGTTAAGATCCTTAGATCTTTTTGGAAGTGGTAGACACTCTTCACATTAAACTAGCCTGTTGCTGTCCCCTTCCAAATCATCCTATCTAGCTTGTTTGTGCAACTTATAGGAAGTTGTAAAATCTTCTCAGCACTTTCAACTGAAAATAAGCTCGTTACTAGATCAATCCTCCACTGGTTATTCTCTAGATCGATCAATTCATGGACAGTATTCTGGTCTTCCTCAGAGTTGGCAGCACCTTGAGCCCTCATAGAACTTGAACTTGGGATCCACTTGTCTTGCCATATCTTAATATCCCTCCCATTGCCAATCCTCTAGTATGTGCCCTTCCCTATTAGTCCTCTAGCTGCCATTATGCTTCTCCAAATCTAAGAAGGCTTGCTTTCCAATTTGGCTTGGAAGAAATGATCTTTGGGAAAGTACTTCTGTTTTAATATCTGTGAAGCTAGGGAATTAGGATCATGCAAAAGCCTCCACCCTTGTTTGGCCAATAATGCCAAGTTAAAGTCTTCCAATTCTCTGAAACTCAAGCCCCCAACAGCCTTAGACTGGCCTATCTTGTCCTAAGAAATCTAGTGAATTTTCTTAATATGCTCCTGTTGACCCCACCAGAAATGTTGTATCAGTCTGTTTAGCTCCTTTAGCAGTGAGATTGGATGTTTAAAAACTGACATGCTGTATGTAGGCAAATCTTGAACTATGCTTTCAAAAGAACTTCCTTTGCTGCTTGTGACAGATATTTAACTTTAAAATTACTAATTCTTTGTTTGACTTTGTCCAACAAAGGACTTGTCTACTTTATTTGATGGTACTAAAATTTTCTCCAATGAGTTACCCTCTTTATCAATGCACAAAATACTATATACAAGAAAATAAATATATTACAATATTATTTGAAATATTCAAAATAATATATTTTATTTAATTAATAAATTCTAACAGTACAAATCGTTGAGTGAGCAATAATTCTCATTATTAAAAAAAAAAAAATTTTGAGATGTTTGAATCTGATGCTGAACAATATATTTTAGAGTCAATAAAAATCATGAGCTTACTGCGTAATTATATTTGAATTCCCTTTGAAAGTTCTAAAACAATACAAGAACAAGAAATTAAAGATTTATGTAAAGTTTTATTGGTAAGTAAGGATTATGAAACTAAAGCTGGACGTGATTAATTAGCATCATGCATGTAATGTCGTAGGTCATGATGATGTCCTTGAGAATCATATAGTGTACTACTGATCATGATTAATGCGGCAAGGTTAAAAGTTAAGCTACAATAACGCTAACTAGAAGAATCGATCGACTCATGTGTAGAAATTAAAGTACTCCACAAACCGAACAATGATATATATAAACATGAACTTTGACAACTATTATATAATATATATATATATAAATATTTATATAGTTAAAAGTTGCTATATTCCCTTGTATTTAAAAAGAAAAATAAATTTTATAAGTTTAGCACGTGTAAATCTCGTACAGACTCTTTGAAAAAAACAATAATTTAAAAAAACTTACTTTTTTTTCTTTTTTTATAATAGATCCTATTTTTACGTTTAAAGAATTTATACGAGATTTATGGATCCTAAACTTGAATTCTGGCAACTCAGTTTTAGACTTTTGGTTTCTTTAGAAAATTATCTGTCCTCCCAAAGGTGGTTCACTCCATCTATCAAACATACATAATTGCCCTTAATAAATAAAGTGGTTAACCCTTGTTATTTTTTTATGGATGAAATAATGAGGATAGCCCAAAGGTTGTAGAAGTAACAAGTAAGGGTCCCTAGTCTTGTCTATATAAAAGCGTTTGTGTTTTTTATTAGACTCACCCATAAAGTTTTAAGGCAAAAGACTATAAGTCATTCTCTACAGAAAATCTCTACTCTCTTTTGTAAACTTTTTAGTTCTCAAACCCAAATTGCTGAAGGTAAAATATCCTATGGATCTCTTATTCTTTTAAGAAGTTTTACAGTTGGTATCAGAACAAAACGCTTTAGCTTTGTGTTTCAATTATTAGCACTTCAATGTTGTTCATATAATGAGTCTTTAATGATTTTGGAGATGGGCTTGACTTTCGGCTTTTAAGTTTTTGTCTTTGAATTCATATTCGAATGGTTATGTGCTTATAACTATATGAATGGATTTCAAATGCATGTTTTGACTTTGGGCTTAATTTCAAGTTTTATACATATTGATGGGCCTTTGAACTAATTTGCAATTAATAGGTTTTTACCTATTTTAGTAGATGCCCAGTTGTATTTCTTTTGAATAATGAAGATAATGCTACAACATCTTTATTATTTAAAAAAATACATAAATAAATTTAGAATCTCATTGTAACTAAATCATAAGTTTGAAGGATTTATCCCTACAGGGCAGTCTTTAATTTTTGTGATTTAATTGTATAAGAAAATGATTTTCGATATTGACAATAAAATTAGTCTTCTGCCTCAAGGTGTGGATAGTTTTATTTGTTAATATTCAAAATAATTTGTCTTATAAATAAAGATAAGTAAATTTATGATGTTATGCAATTTTTTCCCACATGAAGGTTAAAATTTACTTGAATTCATAGCATCAATGTTTTTCTTGGTTTTTGCAGCTGTTGTTCCACAATCCTTAGATGATGGTGTTTATTTTATTCCAATGCTTGATGACACTAATTATTGTGACTGGAAAGATTCAGTTCATTTTACCTTAGGGCATATAGATCTTGACTATGCACTCCGTGTGGAGTAACCACCTGCTGCCACGGATACGGATACACAAGAAGTCATCGAAAATCGCCAATGGTGCGAGTGATCTAATTGCCTAAGTCTAATGCTCATAAAGTCTCGTATGAGTAAAAGCATTAGAGGTTCTATTAGTGACTATGCTTCAATTAAAGAATTAATGCAGGCAATTGAGGAACAGTTTGTTCGTTCTAACAAGGCTTTAGCTAGCAGTCTTATTAGACAATTCACTACTAAAGCTTTTGACAGTTCTAAGGGTATGCATGCATACATTATGAAAATGAAAGACATTTTTTCTCAACTTAAGGGCTTAAAGATAGAGATATCTGAGCCGTTCTTGGTCCATTTCATCATTGACTAACTGTCATCTAAGTATGGGTTTTCAAGATCTCTTATAACACATATAACAAAAACTAGTCAGTTATGGATCTTCTGACCATGTGTGTGCAAGAAGAGGAAATGATGAAGCATGATCGACTTGAAAATGCAAATATGGTCGTGAATGATAAAGTTAAGACCGAGAAAAGTCAAGGTAGATCTCAAAAGAAAAGAAAGCATAATGTGCTATAAAAATCCAATGGATCTAATGGCAAAAAGGTGAGCTGATTCTTTTGCAAAAAAGAAGGCCATGTAAAGAAGAGTTGCATTAAGTATAAAGAGTGGCTTGAAAAGAAATGTAGCTCTATCTCTCTTGTGTGTCATGAATCTTTTTTTATCGATGCTCCTAAAAATTCATGATGGATTGACTCCGATTCTTCAATCCATATTGTGAAAACATTGCAGGGTTTTCTCACCGGAAAGAAACCAACAACAAGTGAACTTTAAATTTTCACCGGAAATAAAGGGTGTTCACAAGTTGCAGTTGAAGTTTTTAGAGTGATTCTTAAATCGGGACATGTTTTGGGTTTAAATAATGCCTTTTATATTCGAGAATTTAGTATAAATTAAATTTCTATTTCCAGACTTATTATCAAAGGTTACAGTTTCCTTTTTTTAGAATACTATGATTGTTTTTAAGAATAAAATTCATGTTGGTTCTGGATCTTTAATTGATAACTTGTTTAAATTAGATATTTATCCAGATTTTGAGGAGAACTATCTCTCCCTGCATTCAGTTGGAATCAAGAGAAACTTTTTAAATGATAAATTTTCTCTACTATGGCATAAGAGATTGGGACACATCTCTATAGAGAGGATGAAATGGTTAGTAAAAAATGGGTCCTACAGGATCTCGATTTTACTGACTTTAAGAATTGTGTGGATTGCATAAAGGGCAAGCAGACCAATAATAATTCTAAAGGTTCAAGAAAGAGCTCAAGTGTTCTTGAGATTATACACATAGATATTTGTGAACCATTTCCTACATCTTGCCTAAATGATCAGAGATATTTCATCTCATTTATTGATGACTATTCTAAGTATATATATCTCTATCTTTTGAATGAGAAGGCTCAAGCATTAGTTACTTTCAAAGCCTATAGAGCATAAGTAGAGAATCAAAGTGAAAAGAAAATCAAGATCGTAAGATCTGATAGAGAAGGGGAATATTATGGTAAATACACAGAAGATGGACAAATGAAGGGTCCATTTGTAAATTTCCTTCAAGAGGAAGGCATTGTCACCCAATATTCAATACTTGGCACACCATAACAAAATGGTGTTTAAGAAAGAAGGAACCGTACGCTAATGGATATAATAAGGAGCATGATTAGTAAATCTAATATACAACTTTCCTTGTAGAGTGAAGCTTTTAAAACTGCAGTGTATATATTGAATATGGTTCCATTCAAGTCTGTCTCTAAAACACCTTTTGAGTTGTGGAAATGGTGGAAACCTAGCTTAAATCATATACATATATGAGGTTGTCCTGCCGAAGTATAATCCTAACATAAAGAAGTTAAACCTAAGGACAACTAGTGGTTTCTTTATTGGGTATCCAAGTAACTCCAAAGGATATAGATTTTATTGTCCCAATCTTAGCCCTAGAATTGTCGAATCTAAATGCAAGGTTTTTTGAAGATGTTGAACCTAGCGGGAGTGTGACTCCTCAAGAGGTCACTTTTGAGGAATTACCTGAACATGCTACTTTGTCTTCTTTTGGAAGATGAATGTTTGTCTTAAGGCAAAATAGATCGCAAAATCATGCAGTGACACCAATTCAAGAACAGCATGTTCCCGTAAATGAGGTTCAACTTGAAGTTATTCCACATTTACAGTCTGAGCCAATTGAGTCATCTCCAAATGATGAAATAGTAGCTTTAAGAAGATTTTCAAGAATACGTAGACCTGCTACTCTAGATGATTACATTGTATACCTAACTGAGTCTGATTTTGACGTTAGACTTCCAGAAGACCCAATTACATTTTCACAAATCATGAGTGGAGATAAATCTGTATTTTGGTTGAATGCCATGAGGAATGTGTTAGAATTCAGTTATAAAAATTAAGTCTGGGATCTTGTCGAATTACCAGAAGAGGTGGCAACAGTTGGCTGCAAATTGGTTTATAAAACCAAACGAGATTCTTCTGGTAATGTCAAACGATATAAGGATTCGCTAAATGATTCACTCAGAAGGAAGCGATAGATTATCATGAAACCTTCTCTTCGGTCTTTAAGAATGATTCATTGAGGATAATCATAGCGTTAGTAGCTCATTTTAATTTAGACCTACATCAAATGGATGTGAAAATGACTTTTCTTAATGGGGATCTTGATAGGGTGGTATACATGAAACAACTTGAGGGTTTCAGTGATGACAAAAAGTATGCAAGTTGAATAAGTCTTTTTATGGCTAAAACAAGCTTCCCGTCAATGGTATTTAAAATTTCACAAGATTGTTATTTCATACGGTTTTATTGAGAATTTTGTTGAGCAATGTATATACCTTATGGTCAGTGGGAGCAAATACATTTTTTAATCTTATATGTAAACGATATTCTTCTTGCAAGCAGTAATTTGGCCATTTGGGCTTATTACATGAGACTAAACAATTTCTCTTCCAAAGCTTTAAAATGAAGGATATGGGTGGAGCCTCTTATATCATTGGCATAGAAATTCACAGAGACAGAAAACAAAGAGTCTTAGGACTGTCTCAAAAGGCCTACATTGAAATTTTTTTACAGAGATTCGATATGAAAGATTGTAAAGCCTCTGTAGTTTCCATAATCAAAGATGATAAATTTTGTAAAGGTCAATCACCTAAAAATGCATTGGAACATGAGCAAATGAAAAGTGTGCCTTATGCATCTGTAGTTGGTAGCTTGATGTATGCTCAAGTTTGCACCCGTCTAGACATATGTCTAGCAGTTGGATTATTAGGTCGCTATCACCAAAGTAACCCAGGTCTTCAATATTGAATAACTGCAAAGAAGGTGATGCAGTATTCACAAGGAACAAGGACTACATGCTAACCTACAGGCATACAAAAAAGTTGCAAGTAGTTGGCTATTCATATTCAGATTTTGCCAATTGTGTAGAAACCAGAAAGTTAACTTCTGGATATATTTTTCTTCTTGCTAAAGGAGCTATATCTTGAAAGAGTACGAAGCAATCTTTAGTTGCTACATCTACTATGGTGGCAGAATTTATTGCGTGCTATGAAGCAATGACACAAGCCATGTGGTTGAAAAAATTTATTTCTGGTCTTAAATTTGTCGATTCCATTCAAAAACCAATAAAAATTCTTTTTGATAACTCCGCTACACTGTTATTCTCAAAGAACAATAAGAGCGGAAGTAGAAGCAAACATATAGAAATAAAGTATTTAAGTGTGAGAGAGCGCATAAAAAATAATGTGATGTATATTGAGCACATAAGTACAGATTTGATGTTAGCCGATCCAATGACCAAAGGTTTACCGGTAAAACAACTTCAGGGTCATGTGGATCATATGGGCCTATCTAAAGTGTAATATCTCTCATGTTGCTATATATTCCACAAAGAATAAAGTTGAATTCAATTTCAGTTTTGCGCATAAAGTAACGAATTTGTTATATCCATTGGGTGATTAAGTTGGACTTGAATGACTATTAATTGTTCATAAAATATTTTAAGGGATACTATGTATTGTGATGCATAGAAGGAAAATGCTCACTATAGAAAGCAATACCTTCATGGTTCGTGTATAGGATATCTTGACAGAATTAAGGGCATTATTTTTTGTCATTTTAGTTTTACTTATTAAGTGAACCAAGTAGGAGAATGTTAGATTTTTGGTTTTCCTAGAAAACCATGTGTCTTCCCTAAGGTGGTTCACGTCATCTATTAAGCATAGGTAATTGCCCTTAATAAATAAAGTGGTTAACCTTTACTATTTGTTTATAGATGAAATAATGAGGGTAGTCCAAAGTTATAAGAGTAATAAGTAAGGGTCCCTACTCTTGCCTATATAAAGGGACTCGTGTTTTCTATTATATTCACCCATAAAGTTCGAAGACAAAATATTAGAAGTTTATTATTTACAGAAAATCTCTATTGTCTTTTATAGACTTTTCAATTCTCAAACACAAATGACTGAAGATAAAAAAATCCTACATATCTCTATATTATTTTAAGAAGTTTTACACTCGATCACGAAAGCAGCTGTTATCAAGATTCAAAGCCACCTTGATTAATAATAATGCAAAAAGGAAAGATGCAGCCTTACAAACAAGAACGCCGATAACAAAAGGCCATAGAGTCAAATGGTCGGCTGTATAAATATATATATATATAAATATATACATATATATATATATTTATATGGTAGTCCAAGGACAAGGACAACCAACGACCCATGCATCGATTTGCATTGGCATCCGATGCTGCAGGTCAGAATTGCCCACAATTACATGCCAATGCTCTTATCTTTGAAGTGCTTTAATAATTAGTAGCCATGCCTTTAGTCATGATCCATGACAAAATGCATCATAACAATCTGATTTAATTCAAACTTTGAGTCACTCCTATTTACTTTAATCAAGCAATTATTAATAGTACCCCCCAGTATAGAATATTAAAGAGTGCCCAAATTTAGATCATTGGCATTGGTGGACTTTTTGAACATAATTCTCATAATTATTAGACAACTTTGTACATAAGGTCCTTTAATCAGAGTGAAGGACTCGTCCTCATATTTTATATGTTTTGTTTCAAATTTATTCAGACCACCCATTCGGCATTATTGATTCACAAAGTGTCTAAGGCTCCGTTTGGATAGTGTAGTATTTTGAAAAACTCTACTATTATTTATTATTTTATTATTATTTTTTATCTAATTTTTATTACTATTTACTATTATTTAATATTTTATCATTATTGTTTTACTACTTTTTTATTACTATTTACATAATGAAAAATTCTATACACTATACTACTATGTCACTTTGATCCCATTAGGTATGATGCTGCACATTTTTCAGTATTAAATGATCATTTATTACATACTTTTTTATCATCTAATGGTGATGAATGTATCACATACTACTTAGTGAGATGAAAGTAGGATGGTAGTATGGTGTATAACATTACTCTTACAGAATATATAAAATTATTTCACCATCTAAACGCAACTTAACCTCCTAGCTAGCTACGGCACTGTACTTAAAGTCATAAACAGTACTGAATAAAAGCAGTTAATTATATATGCACGATTATATTCCTTATTCCTCTAGATCTTCACTGTGCTTTAAAACCTAAAGAATGGGCAAGCAAAAGATGCAGACTGTCATGAGTCAATTAGTTTCTTTTACTTTTCGAGTAAAGTGTTTTTATGAGAATATTTGTTTTCTTTGTAGGGACTCCGCCACCCACCATACAAGTCTATGATGTATATTGATCTTGCCTAAAGCACTGACATCAACCTCTTCAAATGCTGCTTTTTATCAAAATTTGAAAGGTTTATCTTTCAAATCACTCTATTGGGTATATACATAAATTTTTAACTTTGAGCTACAATATATTTAAGTTCATCTTTATATTTAAAGATTCATTGTTCAGACTCTATAACCATTATTTTATTTATTTAAATTATTGTTTCCCAATTTTGAACCACAATATATTTAAGTTGAGAAATAATAATTTAAATATTAAATTAAATTATTAATTAACATATAGTTACTGTAATTGTGAAATATGAAAAAAATAAATTAAAAATATTATTATTAAAAAATAAGATTATATTATTATTTTGACTATTCTAATAGCTAATCCAACGGAGGTTATGGCCCAACGGAGGTTATGGCTAGGGAGATTTTAGATTTATGAAAAATATAGACCTTTCATCAAATTTTGGAGGTGAATTTGATGAAACCAATGCCAATACTCTTAACATTTAAAAAAATAAAATTTATCATAAAATTATTAACTTTTAAATTAATTTGTCTCCACAAAATTTGCACACTTATACCAATATAAATACTTTTCATATTAGATTATTTATTTAAGATAAAAATTTTATGTATAGTCATTTTATATATTCATTTGCGCACTTCATTGGTTGAGTTATTTTTTTAATATAAAATAATTATTTTTATCAATCACATCAATAAAATATATAAAAAATCTATAAAATTACCTGTTCGTAACAGAATTCTATCGGATCATAAAAGCAAAACAAGGGGCCCAAACACATTGGCCAATAAACGACACATCATGAGTTAGATTCCAACAACAAAGAGGAACAGATAAAGTTTACTGTTGCAAATTCCTACACAGACGGCGGGTAATGTTTAGTGTCAAGGTTGTTTAAGAAGTCTACCATGAACAGCCATATACCAATAATAATAATAATGACAGATGCTACTCAATTACACATGCGCTTGCATAACATTTTCATGTTTTGAAAATGACCTCCACTACCACCTTTCCTAATTACTTTTTCTTTTTTCAAAGGAAAATTTAAATACGTATATATCTGTGTGTCTATATATATATATAAATATATATATATATATTTGCTGTTCATTTAGAACTCTCTTTTATAATATGATCGGAATCTTTACCAGTTAATGATCTTCGAGCTGATAAGGCTGGTGGTGTGTCCATTCTGTTTCCTTTTCTTTTGTAAAGATTAAAAGAGGTAAGGAAGGAAAGCCATGTTCGTTCTTTATCCTAGAATTTTTCTCAACCAACTTGCTATAGTTTTCGTTTCTCACTTTGTTTCTAGATGTAGGTTTCTGGGTTTTTTATAGTTGTGAGAATCTCTGTCTGATCAAGCTTTCTGCTTGGATTCTAGTTTTTGGTATTTCGGTTCTGAGTGGTTTTTCTTTAATACAGTCATTCGTTGGGATTCCTCGCCTTCATAGTTCTCTGAAGGGGTCAATCTACTCTTTTATATGTGCACCTTTGACTTCGGATCGGATTGTTTGTTTAATTTAATGCGATATTGATTTTCGAAATTGGGTTGTCAATAAATTCCACTGATTTTTGTTTTCTCAGCAACTTTGATTCCCATGGTTATATACACTCATTCCCCCGCATTGCCATATAATATATTCTTTNTTTGACTTCGGATCGGATTGTTTGTTTAATTTAATGCGATATTGATTTTCGAAATTGGGTTGTCAATAAATTCCACTGATTTTTGTTTTCTCAGCAACTTTGATTCTCATGGTTATATACACTCATTCCCCCGCATTGCCATATAATATATTCTTGCCTGTTACTGAGACTACCGAGCCTTTCCGATTTTCATATTGCCTTGGAGCTTTCCGAATGAACTGCAGGAGTCTCTTTCTCCTCCAATTGTTTCATTTTATGGGAAATCTCATACTAAGCTGTATAGTTATCTACAGGAATGGAAATTCATTGGTGTCAGCATATAAATGATTCGTCAACATCTATCGTTATGATTGCTAAAGAATAGCCTTATGTTATGGTTTGAAGTAACGGTAGACAGAGATACAAAAGTGTAAAAATTATAGCCCGATAAACCATCAATATACTTTCTATTGGTAAAATTGTTAGATAATGGCTTCATTAGCCCTAGAAATTTGTTGAGTGGCTCTATCTTGAGTTAAGGCACCTTTGGAAGGTTGACAAATTCTACCCCCAATCCCTTTGGCGGCTATGCCTTGGGGTTTATCTCTCTGTAATTGCTCTGTGCATGTGGGATGGGGGAACTGCCACATTCCTGGGAAATTACTTGGTGCTTGAAGAGTCCAGGACCCTGTGTTATAATTATAAAAGAAACAGAAGATTATGGTTTTCTAGCGCATGGAGATTATTGGTTTGAGGTAGTCCATGAAATTTGTAAACTACATTGATGGTAGATATTATAGCTTTCCAAGTTCACCATGATTTTGTGTTTGCAGCTTCCTGATTGCCTAACCCATTTCCTTCAGCAGGTACTCAGATATTGCTTTTGATTTAGGCACTATAACACATTTTTAAATATATCTCAATAATTGGTATGGGGTCTGAAGGGCCTCCTGCAGTAACAATTTGTGTGACGGGTTTCAAGAAATTTCATGGAGTTTCAGAGAATCCAACTGAGACAATTGTTGGTAATCTCAAAGAGTATGTGAAGAAGAAGGGATTGCCTAAAGGTCTAACTCTTGGGAGTTGCAGCATTCTTGATACTGCCGGACAGGGAGCGCTTGCTCCCTTATACCAGACATTGCAATCTGCCATTAGTGGGGTGGACACCAAAACTGCAAATTCTGGAAGAACTATTTGGGTCAGTTTCCGTCATCTAATCTCTTCTGTTTTGTTGTATGTTTTTCCCCAATTACTCCTTTTCCAAGGTTATTTTTTTATAAGATTTTTTTCTTCAATTAGAAAATCTATAAAATTTTGTTTTCCCATTTTCTATTCTTCCAACAGAGATCCCAACCTGGTAGGGAGATCTATTAAAATCAGACTGTGAATAGAAATCCCAATCTCTAATCAGCAGAGCATGAGCCAAAATATTTAAGTTTCATTATATAGCTGGAAACATCGACGAAATGCATATTGGATACTTATTGGAAACGCTTCTTACTCTTGTAATAGCAGCACAGCATTAAGAATACTTGGGTGATAAAAACTCTCTCTAGGATCTGCTGAACATTCTGGCTTTACCATTTAGCTAATTCTCAACCCTTCTAATCCCCCCTCTGGCATACAAAATAGGAGACAAGAAATGAGAGATAATGCAAGACTGAGAATAATTTTGAATTCATGTGATTAGTGGCTCTATTAAGTTCATACAGGAACATTATACAGGTCTAGAAACTTATCAAACCCCTGCTTAATATTATAGTGATTAAGATTGGCTTGTGTCAGTTGGATCCTGAGCAAATCCTTTTGCACACTTGTAAGTAATAATGGTTTCTCTACACCTTGAGAGAGAAGATGAAACTGGAGGATTGTAAAATGCTAATGAAACCTCATAACCTCTTACTGTGGTTTCACTAAAATTGTCTGTTAAAACCTTAACCTAGAACCAGAACAGTATCTACATCAAGCCAATGACAATTCCTTGCAGCTGAATTCATTGTATACTGTATTTATACGAGTTACGTACCGTACATTTGTAACTACATTTCTTCAGGTACACTTTGGAGTTAATAGTGGTGCAACAAGGTTTGCCATTGAGCATCAAGCTGTCAATGAAGCTACTTTTCGTTGTCCTGATGAGTTGGGATGGAAGCCCCAGGTTAGATGAAGTTGCTAAGGTTTCTTGTGCACGTGTAGATTTTATTTCATTGCACATTTTAAATGTAATTTATTTGAGCTTACCTCATTTTATGTTATGTAGAAAGCTCCCATCATTCCTGCAGATGGTGGAATTTCACGCATACGAAAGGTAAAATGTGTTTTTTCATTACTTTCCTGAAAAGGAGTATTTTTTTTTCTTGTCTTCATATAGTTTCGTTGAGTTATAATAGACCATTTGTTTAGTGCTATATATATTTTCACACGTGCATACGTATAGATAGATAGGTATTATTTGATTATAAACTCACTTGCTTGATGAACTGCAGCAGTTGTCACTATGACGGATGAAACTAAAGTTAAATGGTATTTATGCCAATTTGCAGTCACTTTTCTTACGTGTGCTTTCTTTCTTGTTCACTTAAAATTTCAACAAATCTATGGCCAATTCTCTGTTTGAGCATTTAATTTTTTGCTTTGGTTTAAGGATTTGTTGTTTTCATGGGGAAGGATGTGATTGTAGAAAGAAATATATTTTTGTATTGCGAGTGATACAAAAGTCAACTTTATGGGAAGCAGGTCATACACTTTTTGTGTTTAAACTGTCTTGAGTTATTTGAGCAGTCCTGCTGGCTCCTGTTTTTATGCGAGTGGAAGAGATTAAGTCCAACTTCAATCAAAATAGAGGGGTTTACATGCGAAAGATTATAGTTTTATACTTTTGTAAAACAGAGCTGCAGTCTAGTATTCTTTGTTTCGATGTTATGGATACATTATTTTTTTTTCCCCCACTCAAATAAGATTTCTATTAAGATTTGAGTAGAGGACAGTTAGACGTGCACTGATTTCCTCAAAAGTTAATGTTGACCAAAATCTCAGCACATGATGACGCTCTTTATCTTCTTTACTTGTTGTCTTGATGTTTGTGTGGAGGTACCTGTTTATACAAGACTGCATGTCATAGTTGTCCAGAAGTAGAATGTATGGCATTGTCAATATTGATGCTAGTGGATTGTTTGGACATTTGCTTTTCCTTGGCATGGTTTTGTGATTTATTCATGACTATTCTATATTTTTTTCTCTGTTTCACCCTTCATAAATGGTTATCTTTGTTCCAACTGCACAGACTTCTCTTCCAGTTGAGGAGGTCACCAAGGCCTTAGCAAAGATGGGTTATGAAGTGATGACCTCAGATGATGCAGGCCGCTTTGTGTGCAATTATGTTTACTATCATTCCCTTCGGTTTGCAGAACAAAATGGGATCAAATCATTATTTGTGCATGTGCCTCTCTTCTCGACGATAGACGAGGAGACCCAAATGCAGTTTGCTGCCGCATTGTTGGAGGTACTAGCTTCTTTAAATTGATACAATCCACCCACAACTTCATGTCCAAGAGCTCTGTCCTCCTGATGTTGGCTGTTTTTCTGTAAAGGTGGCTGGATGCATTTCTATTAAAGAAATGCATTGTGTTTGACATGTTTAAAAATAGGAAATAAAGAAAATGTGTTTTAATGGTTAAGGAATCTACTGCTCATGTACTTGATGCATTGTGGTGAATGCTTTTGGCAACTTGCTGAAATCTTTTATGGCAATTTATGAGTGAAATGCTAGTTTGCTTAGCTATTGTTTGCCCATTTAACTCTCTGTGCTTCCTAACTCGAAGCTTGCTTTTTATGACTTGGTTTTCTCCTGGATGGTTTATATCTGGATTGCTTGCACTTAACATTTTCATTCTGTATATACAATAAGAACATATTCGATGTAATTATCAATTTCAATGCATAAGTTGTAGTTTGAGGCTAATGCTTTTTCTTAAGCCTTTTTGAGAACACATTACACTTCTATGTTGCGAGTATCCATCCTTGTTATCACTTGCTAACAACTTCCACTTACCCTAATTTTCTTGGGTAGATTGGCAACAGACGACTCTTTTCCGCTTCTTCTTGAGTATGAATCCGTACTTGTTCTCTATAAATTTAGAAAAGCTGTAATGATTAGATAAGATAAGATCAGATCAGATGAGAATGGTTGTGAAAACAAACGAGGCCTTACTCTATTTCGAAGTAGCGACGTGATGCATAGTAGAATTAGAGTTATTTTGACGGCAAGTTAATAATAACAACTCAAAATGATTGAACTAGTAAAAGATATTCAAGTAGTAGATAAGAAAATTACGGAAAGCGCTGACAACGCTCTAAACGACGTAAAGAACAGAGGAAGAACCTTATTGGTGTGTTTTGATGTGTCAAAATATAGGCTTGCGAATAGCTTCTTTTTTGTTGATAAGCTGGTTGCTTTGCAAGTTTGCGAGCTTGGCATTGATACCTGCAGCTTTACCTCTACGTGCAATACTATTCATGAGTCTCTCTGTACAGATTTCAGCCAAGTTCAAGAATGAAACTTTCACAAACTAAAGACCATTTTTCGGAAATTTATGTCTTTGGTTAGTTCTCAAGTTTCTGACGATGTTGTGAAAAGTAATGCTAGGTAGAAACCCTTTGTAAAAAAGTGAGTCCTGCTAATAAAAAATAATTTTTTTTACACTTTTTTTTAGGTCGGATCTACTCTTTTACAAAGACTTATATGAGATTTGTCCATTTGGAGCTTTCGTCAATGGTATTTACATTTCAGCCCGGAGACCGTGCTCAAAAACCATGGCATCTTGATAAAATGGTCAACACGTGCCTTCTCACTTGCTTTCTTTTCCTCGCCTTCTATTCCTTTCCTCGTCTAAGCTGTGTGCTTTTCCCCATCAGTTGTATTCGGAATAATCTTCAGCTTTAGATTTTATCAATTTCAATCGTAATAATACATTTTAAGTAATTTCTTATGTTAACTTTTTAAATAAACATATATTCAAAATGTCACATCAACAGTGTGAATTAAAATGATAAAATTTAAAATAAAAAACAAAACTCGTTCCTTTGTTTATAGAGCATACTTTGGTCTACTATAATGTTTGTCTACAGCAAAAGTTTTTCTTCCCAACCAAACAAAACTCATCACCTCAACATATTTCACTTCAAACTTTCATCTCAACTTCATTTCTGTAATTTTCCTGCAATCTCATGTTTCATGGAGGGAGATTTTTTTTTTTTTTTAATCCATGAGGTGGAATCTATACAAAAAGGTGGGGGAAAACATCTTTCACTCTTGATCGTCCACAAATGTGAAACTAAAATAGTCAACAGCCTTTTGGATAAGTGCCAGCAGAAAAACGAGTTCAATATGGCAAGTTTCACGCTGACTATTCCTTGCTAGGAGCCCGCAACCTTGAACTACAAATTATTCACATGCCATATTATGAGTACAAAGACCAAGCATGCCTAATAGGTGGAACAGAGCTGTGTTTAAGTTGAAAGTTTCAACCATTAATCCAAGTATTGAATGGAACACGTCAAGGATTGCATTATTCAACTAAGGAAAATTCTATATACGACACTACCATCCCACTAAGTAAGATGTGACACATTTATCACCATTGAATGATCATTTATTGGATACTTCTTTATCATCCAATGGTGATGAATGTGCCACATCTTACTTAATAGAATAAAAGTAAATAAGAGTGTGGTGTATAACATTACTTGAAAGACTGACAAATGAGGGTTATAGAAATACCAACACAGAAAGAAGCCACTAGACATATGCAGATGTGTTCTAGAAATACCAATACAGATAAAGACATTTAGATAGTGCTGATGTTTGTCTTCTATGTGAGGTTACAAGCTTGAGACGATACAGGAACAGGGTAATCAGAACATGACCCATCGAGGGGTTTGGGCAAGATGCGTGGCATATCTCTAGATCTGCTTTTACAAAACAAGGTGATACAACAAAAGATACATTGAAGGAAAGGAGAACAAATGGCATAAATAGAAGGAACACATTACATTCATTCATTGCTTCCATATGGGGACAACACTATTGCGGGTTCATTACAATTCACATCAAATCACAAACCAACAAAGGAGCATTGCTTTCTTGCATGCTCTGGGACCAATCTCACCAAAATCTCAACCGGTACCCCCTTCAATTCTGGTTGACAAGCAGCAGCAAATGGCAACAAGATCTTGTAAGACTTTTGCATGGTAAGGACAGCTTAAATTGTTTAAATGTTCAAAATGTAACCATACCATGTGATTTAAAGTTGAATAGAGGTGGGAGGAAACGTCCATTTGGCAAGCGACTATTTGGATCACGAAGCTCATCAAAAAAGGGATGTATCAAGGCATCCAGCTGCATTCCAATTGAAGCATAATTAGCAAGCCCAAAGCTTACAAAACAGAGGAACGAGAAGGCAAAATAGAATAAAATGTCACAAAAGACAAGATGTTTCTGTTCAAAAACAATTCTGATTGTCCAGCAGCACACCCAGTTAGTTGAAAAATGGATCCAAGAGTCGACCCTAATAAGTTGGGGGGTCCTGGAAAGTTTAGTATGGTGCCAATGCAAAACATGCTTCTAGGACAAACACTCAGTGGTGACATGGTAACAAGATGAGCTGCGAGCTAAGGTTTTCTTTTTTTTTTGTCACCAGGTGTCCAGGAACAGCATCATTGTACAATTTCCACAACTTCTGAGACACATTCCCAACTGGCCCCCAGTTATGGAAACTTTATCAAGCTGACTCACCACCTCTTTTTTCTTTAATGAATTAGAATCATGAGTGTTGCTGTCTACAATCGTGGTAGGTGAATAACAGAAATTTACCCAACCAGAAGTGAGAATTTAGCAAAATCCGCCATTTAAACCATGTCCTGTATAATCAGACATTTTTGGTGGACTTTGTCATTTATGCCCTTTCCAAACCCACTCATCCCAGAAAAAAGGGGGAACAACAAAGGATCTATAGTTTATATACAACCTCTTCCATCTTGCAACTATATTGAACAATTACCAAGATTGACTGACCAGATTTCAACGTTCAATGCCTGAATAAGATAATAGAAATTTAAGATACTATTAACTAATATATACAGGCATTATACCTAGTGATGAATGTCCCTAAAGATTGAAGGTAAAATGCCTGAATCAGATAACAGAAATTTAAGATATAATGTACTCACAGCTGCGCATCGTAGGTTCGGGGAGTACTGCAGCAGTCTTGAAACCAGATCAACAGCTTCTGGAGGCATACGCTTGTGGAATATCTAATAAAAGACAACGTGCAAGCATTATGGTAACGCTTTCTGATAAAGATAAACACATGACTAATAAAAGACAACATGCAAGCATTATGGTAACGCTTTCTGATAAAGATAAACACATGAGATCTTGACATTTACATTATGAATACCTTATGCCATGGATGAGCTTTAATCTGAGGGAATTTGAACTCTGTATAGTTAGGGTTCATGCATTTGATTTCCTCCCTTGTCGGAGTGCCCAGAATCTATAACAAAGAAAAAGTCACGATACAGCATGGAGGGAAGGGAGATTAAAAAAAAAAGAGTAAAGAAGCATGAGGCCAACTACTGCTCGGCCTAAGAGGCTAAAAGCTAATGCATCTTTTGGGTTATTGTCAGCCCAGTGAAAGAATTATAATTAAAAATTCTCAATACACTTATCAGATAGATTCAACTCACAAAAATATTCAGGCATCACTCACACAAATCAGCAATATTAGAGTATTACAAGAAAGCCCACACTGTTACAGTTACCTTTATTATCTCCACCAGCTGGTCGACTCCACTCTCCCCAGGAAACAGAGGCTGAAAGAATGAAAACTCATTTTAAGCTATGTAAATATAATTATATGACCGATAGCTTGAAAGAGCTTAAATGTATAATCACCAACCTGTCCAAGCAGTAGCTCAGCAAGAACACAGCCAGCAGACCATATGTCAATAGCTGTAGTATACTCAGTTGCTCCAAATATAAGCTCTGGTGCTCGATAATATCTAGAGCAGATGTAAGAAATATTTGGTTCCCCTTTTATCTGTCAAACATCAAAGAAAAATTAAGACAGAATAATCCTATAGAAATCAAGACAACTATAACTGCAGGAAAAATAGCATGGATAATAAAAATATAAACATACCAAGACTTTTGCACTTCCAAAGTCACATAATTTAACCTGGTGTGTATGTGGATTCACCTGCACAAAGCACAAGTTTTTACTTAGAACAAGTACTTAAATTGCATTTCTGTCTCAGGTGATCCTCGCCACTCCCCAAACCACCCTGTCAGAAGCATATATGCAATTTTAGTAGTAAGCATACCAAAAGATTTTGAGGTTTAATGTCCCTATGACACACTCCAATGCAGCGATGAATATATGATAGTGCCCTAAAGATCTGCAAAAAATAAAGATCATAGTGAAATCTCAGAAGGAACAAAATAAATTGATTGAACTGCGGAAACAACAAATGTCAATGAGTTTAGAGCTGGCTACAACCCAACCCAACAAAAATTTCACTTTTTCCAATCTTATGAACGTTTGAACATTCTCGAAACACAAATTGCAGACCAGAAAAACATAGTGAAAGCAAATCTCAAGTAAAATTACCTGGTATGTATAGAGTTTCACATATATCAACGGCATCCTTTGGTTCAATTTGTTGTAGTGTTTGATCACGCGATGAACAGTTTCAGGGACATATTCAAGTACCAAATTAAGGTACAGTTCATCCTTTTCAGTTGTTGAAAAGAAACAATGCTTCAAAGAGACAACATTAGGGTGGTCAAGAAGGCGCATAGTTTGCAGCTCTCGGTTTTTATATCGCTTGTCTTGAAGCACCTTCTTTATAGCCACAGTTTCACCAGTCTCTAAGCACTTTGCCTACATGAACATAGAAACCAGTTATATCGACACGAACAGTTCATATGAACTGAAAAAGGCTAAAGTTAGAAATATTGCAATAATTTATAGTTTGAATGATATAAAACCTCACTTGGAACACAACTCCAAATGATCCATGTCCAACAACGCGCTCAGCCATATAGCTTATTGTCTGCAAGCATGAAGATATGAGATTGCAATATATGAAATAATAGAATTTCAGCATCAATTGAAGCCCCAATGTATTTTATAAGCTAAATGATGAAAGCATGTATTCAAAATTTCAAACCAATAAATATGCACACACATCCAACGAACAAATTTACAATCATTGATGTTTTTTGCAATAGTTCAAAACCAGGTCTAGTTGGATGGCTATTTGAGCATGTTGAAGAGCACAAAAATAAAATTAATAAAAAGAACAATTCCAATAATTAATTTCAACTTTTTCATTTGAAGTAACACTCATAATTAATTCCAACTATTACAGAAATATTGGAGGATATCTTGTAAGCCAAAGAAATACCTGCTTCGGTTGGCCATTTCTTCCACCAATAGTCGTCACAATTATGTGACCCGTCTCTGTCCCATTACCATCAACAACCATGGCTTCCATTTCCTACATATTAATGAATCATATGAGTAACTAGCATATGAAATTCATAAATCAGATAAACACTAGTAAAAGAGGAAGAACAATTAGAAGAAGAAATAGAAATTACAAATCAATGCTGTCCTTACTTTGTCATCCTTGATTTTCATATCATTCATCTCCTCGGGCAACCGATCAACACCGATAGTATGACCACTGGGTTCTCTCAAACCAGAAGTAGGAGCTACGCCCACTGAAGCCATTGGTTTAAAAATTTTCCTTATATCCTACTTACGTTCTATTTTCACTGTGATTAAAAAAATCATCTACCTGTTCAAATCGAAAGGCACTAACAGAATCAGTTACAGAACACTACTATAAGCAGTAGAGAACAACACATCCTTTCCCATCCTCCACAATCCACAGACAATTCATCATAGAGTAAAATAAAAGGAAACATAATGAGACCCAGAACCTACCAAACTACCCAATCATACAAGAATCACTCAAAAATTTGAGCTGAAGACAAAAAAAATCCTCCTAGTTCTACAACCTAAACCTTTTTTTAATAATCAAAAGTTCTTTTTTTTTTTAAAAGTAATCAACCACAGCCTAAAGTTTTCATGCCACTTTTTTTTTTTTTTAAAAAAAAAAAAAACAACCTTCACCAAATTTCTAAGTTTAACCCATTAAAGCACACAAGAAAAACCCAACAACATTTATTTATTTTTTTTATAAGTAAGAAAATCCCAAAAACATTTATTTAACATGGTCAAAGTAAGTATAGCCTTTGTTTGGTCAAAACTGGTGACTTCCACACGGAAATAAAACCGTAGAAACCCATGAAGAAAAATTCCATTTCTGACAAAAAAAAGAATGAAGTGCCACATAGGTTAGAGATGGGGGATTAGAGAGAGAGAGAGAGAGAGAGAGAGAGAGAGAGAGAGAGAGAGGGAGGGAGGGAAATGGGCATGAGACGATGAACCCAAAACGGAAATTTTCATTTGCCATACGGAGAACACTAATTGACCCAAAAAAACAAAAAAACAAAAAAAAAAAATCGTTTACGTTTCATACATACCCACAGATAATTAAAGGAAGAAAATCCAGAAATCTAATCATCAAAGCAACCAGATCCAACCCAAACTTCCTAATCAGAAACTAAAAAAAATGGACAAAGAAAGAAGGCTAGTCAAAGACCCATAGGTCCATACCAACCAAAGCTCTAACACAATCAGAACACCAAATTAAAATAACTAAAAAAGAAGAATAAAAACCCACCAAATATGCCAAAAAAGTTTCTTTCTTCCTCAAGTTGCTGAAAATAAGGAATAGAGGAAGAGAACCATACCGATGGAACCAGAAATTTCCAGGCATCAACGAGACCCTTTTGAACAACGATGTTTAGGAAAATCAGAGGCCTAGATCCATAGGTTTCGTTGTGTATGAGTTGGTTTTCCTCTTCTGGACTGGTGTTGTCAGAGAAAGAGGGATGAATGGTTTGCTTTTTTATGTGGTGTGTGCTATAATGCGCTGGTAACAGTCAAAGTTAGAACCCTAAAAATTAATATTACTGGTACTTTCTCCCTTTTTTAAAAATGATAAATAATTTAGTTTTTTAAAAACATTGAAATGTTAGTAAATTAAAATATGGAAAAACTTTGTAAGAAGCTGTCTTTCATTTTGACCGTTCAAAGTTTCAAATCCTACTTTCTTTCCTCTTTTTTTTTTTTTTGGCTAAAGATTTCTAAAAAGGTGGGAAATTTAATATATGCATAAAGTATATTGATTTTGACAGCTATAAGAAATTGCTTATTGGGCACCCACTCCCCCCAAAAGAACCAATGCTAGTAGATTGGGGTGTGAAACCAAAACCATTAATGGAAATTCTGTAATTTGTTTTCGTCCTCTACATTTCAATCTTTATTTAATTTTTAAAATTTAAAGTAAGAAAAATATATATAGTGAGTGTGAATATCCTAACCACAAAGGTGGTAGTCAATTGGTACGAGCTGATATTTTATAGCTTTGAGATTAGGAGTTCGAGTTAAGACATAAGTTGAAACACTTGTGATAATAATTCTTAACCTTTGGGTGATGAGATGGACTTTAGACCAACTGGATAATTTAGAAGTGTGGTGGTGATGGGCTTGCTCTTGAAGCAATAGCTATGACTCAAACTGGACATTCTACAATAAAAAAAGGTTCCTAAGATCATGCCTAGTGAGGATTGTTACGCTAATAGCCCTTGCCTCTCCTTTTTCTTAAGAAAAAAAAAAGAATATCTTGCACAATATTTAAATATATTCATTCATCTTATTTGTCTATCTCATTTTAATTTAAACTTAAAAGTTGAAATTGTCAATAATTATCAACTTTTCTCAACTAATCTTAATGACCACTTTATATATATATATATATATATATATGTATTTCTAGTAAGCTCTTAAAAGAAAATGATAAAATGAGAATTTTGTTCAAATTAGAGTTAGGCAAATATAGACCCATAAAATGAGTATCATAATATTTATTGAACATTTAATATTATTCGAGAAATTTACTCAAAATAACATATATTTTACAATACTTATTTTGTATCTATCTCTTCCATTCTAAATCCTAAAATTCGAACAATAATTCTATTGAATCCATCATATGGCAACGCTTGTTATCGTAATTCAAATAAACATAGATTACTTCTTTTTTTCCTTATTTGATATGCACAAAAAATTACATAATACTTCACCAATAAAATTGTAACCGAGATGAAATATGACTCATTTCTTACTTTTAAGATATTTGTGGTGTTTATACGTTTGTATATATACATTTTTATTTTTATTGTGAATGAAGCATTTAAATAAATATATGTGGAGTTTAGAGTAATGCTACACAATCTTTTCAACTTCCACACACCATATTTTTTAAAATTTTTTAATTTTTTAATATTTTTTTTGAGTTTATTCTTTTTAAAAATAATTCAATTCTTCTATTCATTATTCATATATTAAATATTTGATAAAAAAATAATAAAAATTAAAAAAAATATAATGTGTAGAGATTGTGTAAATAGTAAGAGGATGTGTAGATTTTTTCTAAAATTTATGTCTATAATTTAATTTTTTATTTTTTATTTTAAGAGAGGGAACTTTTTGGTCCATTCATATAATCCCTTAAATTATATGAAATCTCTTTTAATTATTGTTCATATAATCATTTATCGACATAATTGCTTGGAAACATTCTTTTTGCAATTATAGCTTTTAAAAAATTTAACAGACATGTCCCTTATGAGGCTAACATGGTCTTTTCGCAATGGGCGCCTCTTTCGTCGAGGAGCGTCCAATGCTACCGGCTCTCTTCCTTAAGCAGACATGATTCAAGTCAATGGTATGGTGTAGAAAAATTAGGCAGGTTGCCTCTGGACAAACCATAATTAGAGAATATGCCGCTCTTTTTCCTTTTTTTTTTTTTTTTTTTCCTTACAAAAATGTATGTCCATCCATCACTTCAAAATTGGAAAAAGAAAGAGCATATATAGAAAGTGTATAATTGTTTCCATTGTGAACAGGAAGGCTCATTTGAATTTAAAAGTGAGATGAAATAAATTGAGATAAAAGTTGAGAGTTGAATAAAATATTTTTATAATATTTTTATTATTTTGTAATTTAAAAAAATTGAATTGTTTATTATATTTTGTTTGGAAACTTAAAAAAGTTATAATGATGAGATAAGGTGAGTTGAAATTACTTCTCAATCCAAATGGGATCAATTGTTTTTACAAGAGTCGGGTTACTTTACTGCCCAGAGTAGCCTGCTCAAGTTGACTACACGTTACTTTTGGTTTTTATTTTTATTTTTTTCTATTTCATATTTTTTTAATATATTTAAATATTTTAAAAAAATAAAAAATATCCCAATACACTTAAAATTACTTCCTTAATTACTAAATAAAATAATTTTTTTTTTTCAAGCGGTCAAATTGAACGGTACAACTTGAAAGGCAAAGTAGTGTTTTCCTTTTTACAAATAGTTACTAACTTGTTTTTGGTTTGGTAATTGTTTGGGAGTTAGTAGGTTTACTAACTACTCTTTTGGATCTTGTCAAATCTATTTTTTAATTTTTGTGTATTACAAAAATAAAAATTGAGGTAAGGTTGATTGATATATATATTAATTTATTAATAAATTTTTTTCATTTAAACATCATTAGTATATATTCTTATAATTTCACTGAGAGTTATGAAAATGACAGAAAATTAGGTAATGCGTAGAAACCGGTAAACAACAAATAAGCAGTCAAAATTAAAATAAAAAAAAAATCCCCCAACCCCACTTAAGAGCCTAATAAAATAAAAAATGGCCTTGAACTGGCTGTTGTTAGAGGACCAACGCTCCTAATGACACTGGCGGTGGAACAATCAGCCCCTAACAATGATTAATGACTAAATGTCCAACTTCCTAACAAATAGTGGTTATCAAATAATTATTTGGAAAAAAATTTTATAAGCCAACGCGGATAATATATTTAACAAAATATTTATATAATTCTATTTATAAACCAATGTGGATAACAGATTTAATAAAATATTTATAAAAAATTACATTATTTAAAAGATAAATTTTACATTCCAATTATTAACAGCTCTAAAGTTTGGTATCAAATTGAATCTCACCTGCTAAAAGTACGAAGACCTGATAACATATGACTCGATTTTCTCAATAAAAAATGTGGGTTGGAAACCTCCCACCCCCTTTGTAAAATTAAAAAAAAAAAAAAAAAAGAATCTTATCTTAAAGTTCTAATCATTTGACAAAATGCAAGACACCTTGAGAAAAAACGGGTTTTTTTTTGTAATAACCACCAATTCATAGATTAACTGTTAAACAAAACAAAGTAAATACATAGAGGAGAGTCCTCCATATCCACTATACAGTCTGGTATCGACAAAGCATTCTTGCCTAGTGTATGAGCTAGTACATTTGCAGCTCGATATGTATGCCTAATTTTACAATCATCAAAACAAGTGAACCTAACTCTGATTTCATATATGATCAAACCAAAATAATTATCATCTCCCAGTTGTTGCTGAGTTGCCTCTACTACTGTTTTTGAGTCCCCTTCCATTACAACCTTCCTCATTCCCAAATCAATGCCAAACCTGATAGCAGTGAGAGTCCTGATTGCTTTTGCTAGTTGTGGCTCAGGAGACGAAACTTGGTTCTTCCTCATAGTAGCCAGGAAGTTTCCTTGTTCATCTCTCACCATTATGCCAATTCCTATCTTGCAATGTTGTTTATCAATTGTTACATCCCAGTTGATTTTACAAAAACCTAGTGGAGGTGGCATCCATGTGGTATCTGTTGTAGTAGATGTTGTTGGTTGAATGCAAGCCTTGTGTATTGGTAAGGCTAAATCTCGTATCATCTGTTGGTTCCTATGTATTACAGAGTTAGGATCAATCATAATGTTTTTAAAGACATATTGATTCCTTCTCCACCACATGCTGCATAGGATCATAGAAAATTCTACGATTTCCTCCTGATTAAACTTCCTAAACATGTCTTCCACTAGTTTCCTAAAGCTGTTGTAATGTATCTGGGTTTTTTGAATTTTCCTTGAACATTGCTCCAAGATATCTGTAGTTGAGGGATACTCCCATAGTATATGCTCAATTGTTTCTGGTTCCCTTAAGCAGATTGGACATGTTGGATCTTCCAAAATTTTCTTCTTGCATAGATTAGCTTTAGTATGTAAAATGTTGAGGCAAGCTCTCCACATGAGATTCTTAGTTGTTGGGGTGGTTGGTAGCTTCCAAATCTTGGTCTATTCTTCTTGATTTTGAGTTTCGAGAACACTGACCCTTTTGCCTGTCCTGAATTTCCCCTTGAAGATAATATGCACTCCTCACTGTGAATATACCATTGATTGTGCATCTCCATCTTAGAGTGTCTTTTCTGTTACAATTTATATGGGGGATCTGAGTTATAAGATCATCTTTTTCCTGTGAAAATGTTGCCTAGATTAGGTTAAGATCCCAGGCCATTGTTTCTTCTTTGATAAGAGCCTCAACTTTTGCTTCTAGCCCCAAGATATTAACACCAGTTTGAGGTTTGAATGAAGTGGCTTGTGGTAGCCATTTATCCTTCCATATTCTAATTGACTTGCCATTCCCAATTCTTCATGAGGTTCCTTCTTATAGCAGTGGCCTAGCTGATAGGATACTTCTCCAGATATACGAGTGGTTGCTTCCCAACTTGGCATTGAAAAAATTGGTATTGGAAAAGTATTTATTTTTTAATATAGTTGCTGCTTAAGAATTAGGATTTTTAAGAATCCTCCAACCTTGCTTGGCTAACAAAGAAAGATTAAAGTTTTCATAGTTTCTAAACCCCAATCCCCCTGTAGCTTTTGATCTTCCCATTTGCTGCCAATTAACCCAGTTAAGCTTCCTTTCTTGTAATTTGACCCCACTAGTAACCTTTCATCAACTTGTTAAGTTCTTGTAGCAATCCTTTAGGTAATTTGAAGACTCCTATAGAGTAGGTAGGAATTGCTTATATCACTAATTTAAGCAACACTTCCTTGCCTGCCTTTGATAAAAACTTCAGTTTCCAATTGCTAAGTTTGCCTCTCACCTTATCCAAAATGTTCTTAAATGTTTTAATTCTGGATCAACCTACCAAAGCTGGTAATCCTAGATAGATCTCATAAGAAGTTGTAGATCTCACCCCTGCAACACTGAGAATACTATTTCTTGTTGAGTCATTTGTGAAGAATATAGCAGATTTTTCTTTGTTCATTCTTTGACCAGAAGCTGATTCATATAGTCCTATCAAATGTAGCATTCTACTCCATTGTATTGATGAGGCTTGACAGAATAAGAAGTAATCATCTGCAAAGAAGAGATGAACTATTGTGAACTATCCTCTTGCCATAGGTAGTCCATAAATTACATTTTCACTTTCTGCTTTGTAGAGTAATTGGTTGAGTGCTTCAAAGTAGATTATGAATAGATAGGGTGATAAAGGATCACCCTGTCTAATTCCTCTTAAGGGTAAGAATTTAGGATGAGGAGTTCCATTAATTAAGAGGGAGTAAGAAACTGTTTTAGCACAACTCAGTATGAGATCTATCCATTTTTTTTGTCAAATCCCAACTTCTCATTACTACCTCTATAAAGCTCTATTCCAATCTGTCATATGCTTTGCTCATGTCCATCTTTAATGCCATATAGCCATCTATTCCTTTTATTCTACAGTGCATTGAATGCAATGCGTCATAAGCTACTATAACATTGTCAGAAATTTTTCTCCCATCCATAACAACACTTTGAGTTGGAGATATGATTTCAGGCAACATAGTCTTCAATCTGTTTGCTAGGACCTTGGCAATAATCTTGTATGTAACATTACACAAGCTGATTGAACGAAATTCTAAAACTTGTGTGAGGTTTTTTATTTTGGGAATTAGAACAATATATGTATCATTAATTGTGCTATCCTAATTATTTGTGTTCAAAGCCAAAGTCACTGCTTCATAAAGGTCATTACCTAGTATTTGCCAATGTTGCTGAAAAATTCCTGCTGAAAAACCATCTGGACCTGGTGAACTCATAAGGTTCATACTGAAAACTGTTTCTTTCACTTCAGAAGAAGAAAAATTTCTAGTAAGTTTGTTGTTCATCTCTTCTGAAATCAATGGATTCAAAAGCTTGCAAGCCTTCTATCTGTGTAGTAGGATTTGATGAAGTGTACATCTTGGTGAAATAATCCTGAAATGTTTGATTGATCCCTTAAGGAGAGTTGTGAATCTGGCCATTCTCCCCACAAATGCTTCTAATATAGTTTGATTTATGCCTTTGTGAAGCACAAGTGTGAAAATATTTTGTATTTTTATCACCCTCTTTAAGCCATCTTTGTTTAGCTCTTTGTCTCCATTTGACTTCCTCTTCCTCTAATTTCATGTTCACCTCTTTTTGAAGCTGTTTTATCTCTTCTAAATCTGATCATGTGTGTCTTTCTTGTAGGTGATGCATTTAGCTAAGCTTGCTTCAACCACTCTTTTATTTTCCTGTTCCTGACCCTTACTCCAATTACTAAGTTTAACCTTACACCTGATCAAATTATGAGACACTTCTGCAATTGTCTTTTCAGTGGTAAGGTTTGCATTCCAAGCTGCTGAAACTAAACCATGGCATTCTGTTTTTGTCTCTAGCAATATTCATATCTAAAGACTCTTATCTTCCTTCTTGCAAATTGATTCTGAGTGTTAAGATTTATAAATAGAAAGTGATGATTTGAGTTACAACCTACTACCGTATTGACAATGATGTTTTAATACATGCTGTTGCATTGAGAATTGGCACAAACTCGATCTAACCTTTCTTTGGTGAATGCTTCTCCCTCTCTATTTTTAGCTCATGTGTATCTAGGACCTCTACATTCCATATCCCTCAAGTCAGTTTGCTGTAGAACTTGTCTAAATGATTCCATCTAAGAATAAGTTCTTGAAACACCTCTAGCCTTTTCATTTTGTTGTAGGATTTCATTATAGTCACCCATGCATAACCAATGTTTGTTATCATTTGGTTTTAACGACCTTACTAATTGCCAACTTGCTTCTCTTGTTGTAGTGTTGGGATTCCCATAGACGAGTAGCCAACTCTTTCCATTGTCTGGATCAATAACATATACTAAAATATGGTAGTTGATATAGGAGTCCAATTCTATATGTACATTAGAACTCCACAAAAGTGCAAGGCCTCCACTGAGACCTTTGCTATCCACTACAAAACTCCTGTCAAAACCCAACCTATTTCTGATTTTTTCCATTTTCTTCCTCTTACATTTAGTTTCAATAAGGAAGACTATATGTGGGCACTTTTGCTTCACCATGAAGTGAAGCTCTCAAACTATTCGAGGGTTCCTAAGCCCTTGACAATTCCAACTTATGCACCTCAACTCAGCAGCCTTCACCATAAATTCCTGATTTAAGCTCTTCATAGGAAGGAGCATTTCTTTGTGTTTTTTGGATGCAGTAATCTGATCACTATTTTCTGCCTTTGGTTTTTCTCTTTTTCTACTAGTTAACTCAGAAGAGGTGTTATCCATAGATTCCACTATAGTTGCTCTTGACAAACTTCGTTCTCTTGCTTTTCTCTTCCAACTAACTTTATTAATTGCAGGTTTAACAACTTCAGTTGAGCATATTTTGTGGAACCATGTTGACTAACTGACTTGGAACTGTTGAGCTGCACTCCAGAAGATAACCTCGAGGTTCTGCTAGGACCCTCCATCCCTTCTTCCATACTGGATTTTTCTGTATACTTTTCCTTTCCTGTATCCTTTTCCTTTCCTCTCATATTCTGATTTAACTCAACAACAGTGGATTGTTGTGCTTGCTCCACGTGAGGGACTTCATCCACCTTGTTATACATCTGTATATGACTGAATTTCATGTCAACATTGGCTTGGCTTTTGAATCAAGTGAGAATCATCCTGAGAAAATAATTGAGGCTGTTGAAGAATGATTTCTCTACCTGCTTCCCCTTCTCCCATGTCTTGAAGAGTATTGATTGATTGAGACAAAACGGGTTGGTCGGTTATCATTGAATTTCAACACCTAACCCAAGGTCTCGATCACCAAAAATCAACCGATCTGAATCTAACACCTCCATCAATAGTGCTGGATTCGACTAACATTTTTGCAATATAACCATCAAACTATTTAAAATATTACATACCTCCACATATTGAAATATAAGTTATAAGTTAACCCCTCCAAAATTATGAGTATCATATCATTGAGCCCTACTTACCTGTGTTTTTTCTTTTGTTCATGTTAAGACAGAGATATCAAAAGGAAAAATACTTTATAATTTGTAAGTGAAGAAAATCAAATAATTTAGCAAGAAAAACTGTTGTTCCAAAACAATCATGGCATGTTGGGAAAAATAAATCAAATACAACACAGATTAGAAAAATGGCTAAAAATAGTTAAAAAATTTAATCGCAGACTAAAAATCCACTCAGTTTGTTTTTCTTCTCAATTTTAAGACTACATCTTCCCTAATTTTTACATCCTGTGAGGGACAAACAAATCTTTCAATATGTCTGGTGACTAGTTCATCAAGCTAACCATCACTCAAATTGATCCTGATTTTGATAAAAAAGAATATGCTCCATCAACTTGTGTATGAGGTGCAGAACGTGCCTGTTAGGACCCTGCAGCATTCAATTAAAGGAAGGCATCAGAAAGAAGATCATTTAACAAAAATATGGCTGTTTATCGCTTTTATCTACGGAATTTTAACCTTGAGTATCATGGTTTTGTTCTACTATGCAAAAAGAAAATCTGTAATTGATCCGTAGAATGCCAAACTCGCCATTTGAAGTCATTACCTGTATATTAACAGATTTTACTGAACTTATCATATCATGCATTTTGCTGAACTTGCCGGTGTATTTGTAGAATCCAATCGACATAACCATTAGCACCCCCTATCTGGTCCTCCAAAAGATAGGAAAGAAGAAGGAAGCTTTCCCTAGGCTGTTCCCCCTGTCTTACAAGATGACACAGCTGATAATACGAATGGTCGCTGTCTCTAAATTTCTTAAGTATCCTCATCAGCTTCCTCGACATTTCATTATCATGTTCATAAAGGTTAACCTGATTCTCAAAATCAACACAAGAAGGCAACAACAGGAGAAGTCAATTATACCTTGAGTTGGTGAGGTTGAGATTAATGTTGCATAAAGGTTCAGACGGGTGAAAATTCATTCCACTATTGCTGCAGAGGCTTGGACCAATAAAAAGCTGGTCTCCAGATTCTCAAGATAAACAAAACTACAAAACTTTTTATCAATAGAAGGCATCAAGATTGAACCCAAGGTCATACAAAAGGAATTTCCCAAAACAGCCCAGTCCCCAAGGACATGTATAGGCAGATCAATGTCCACCACAAAAGCAAAAGAAAAGGAAGTTCATAAGCTAGATAAAGGATTGATTGTGTTTGATGGTAGTTCTTATTGGTTTGGTTTTTATATTAGCACCTTGGTTTTGGGCTTTTTGGTATATCATTTAACCACCAACGTGCTCTGGTTGTAATATACATGATTTTCATCCGCCACAAGTGAGGATATTTGACAAACACAATGACAATTTTTTAAAAGAAAAAGAAAAGCCAGATCAATGGTTTCCTGCATAAATATAAAGCTATCAAATTAGCTAAGATAATTGTCAAGCCACCTGGGGACAAAAATGGTAATGAAGATCATTGTATAGTCTTTCGTTTTGTTCCTGATGGAGGGCGGATGCTGTAATTTTTTTTTAAAAATGTTATGTTATTTGTGGTGATCTGGCATACCTTAGATAATTCTGCTGCGAAGTCTGCCCCAAGTAAGTTCATAGCTACATCAGGTGAGAGAGCTCTACCAAACCATAGAATAAAGCGAAACCCATCATCATATAAATAAAGACCTCTAGCATCTAAGTACTCAGCAGCCAGAGGTAATGTTTTCTCGAGATCTTTGATATCAGCCTGGGTAGATGCCTGCAAATATGAGAGCAGAAGAAATTCCAAGAATTTTCAGATTAATTTCATCATGAGTGCATACTTGAGTCCAGTTATAATTACCTTCAGCAGATACTCATCAAGTCGAACCAATCTAGGATATAGAAGCTTCAACAATTTCTTAACCGGTAGAGACATCATTGTGTAACCTGCTGAACAACGCTCATCTAGTGGGGCATCAGCATACCCTCCACGAAGAGGCTTTGATCTACAAATTGCTAATCCATACAAAGGCAAAAACTTCAGAGACTCCGGAAATATCATCCTGCCTCCCAAACGATGTTGCACAGCATAGAGATTTCGGTATTCTTTAAGAGCTTTAATGATTCTTAGTTGCAGAGAGTTTCGAGCATCTTCCAGCTTATGGGACAATGTTTTTTCAATTGCTGCAGGTTATGATAATTAATATTAAAAAAATAAAAATGAAAAATAACATATGACCACCATCAGCCGAGGTAACTGTACCTAGCCTGCTAAGCAAGGAAACAATAGCACCAGAATCAGCCTGGCGATACATCTCTCCCAGATCTGCAACCACTGGTGCAGCTGCTGTGTGTACTCTAATACGCCTTTCTCCACAAGATGCAGTATATCTATATATGGTTAAGGCCAATTCCATCACTTTAAAACTTCATCAAGATGTCCAAACCAACAGTACTTAATGGAATCCTTTTTTTTTTCTTTTTGATTGTCACCGGGTGTCTAGGAATAGCGTCCCGACTAATCCCGGGGATGCACAGGCCCTCGGCAAAAACTTTCCCGCAAAGTGCACCTCTGGTAATTCAAGAAAAAAATCCCCCAGCTCGATGGCCGTTGAGATTGTTTGCACCCAAGGGGATTTGAACTTTAGACCTGGGGGAAGCATACCCCCTAAGCTCAATGCCTTTACCACTTGAGCCAACTCCTAGGGGTTGGTACTTAAATGGAATCCTTACAATGTAGAAAGTCAGAGTCCTGGAAAAAAAGGCCATAACAAGAAAAAATGTCCCTAACGACATTTAGTGCGGCAGGGAAGATAATGTCCAACACAAAATCATTATGGAAATTTATTGTCATGCCTATCAGAAGAAACGTAGACTACAAAAGGCCCTTAAATATCATGGAATGAGGCTTTCACATTATAGAGACCATGCAGCATCATGGTTTGCTGAATAAAGCAAGATTATGATGATAATTCTGACTAAAACAATCCCCTAAAATCCAGGAACATGAATATCAGCATAAGAATCATCAAATCAGTTTCTTCTTCTAAAGTGTCCTTTATGCAAAATTATTTAGGGGGGGGGGGGGTCCCATTAATTCATGGCTACAACTGTACAACATCATCTGTGATTTTTGGTTATATGACTCATCAAACATAGTAACATCTTATATGCATGTCTACATGTACACATCAGAAAACATATCAAGAATTTTCAACAAAAGGATACAGCAAAGCAACTTGGAAATATACTGTCTGAGTTGTCAGTAATGTATCTTCAAGAGAGAATTGTGCTGCATATGCTTTATCACAATCTACAGCAGGAAGCGCCATTAAATCCGTAGATCTTAGCATAAAGTTTCCATGATAAGATGTAAAGCGGACCCCTAGAAGAATCAACAAACATAATCAGCATATTAAGCACATAGCAATAAACCCATGGTATAGATTATTCATGCTAGGGAAGTGCTCGATTAGGGCCTTGCCCTATGGACATCGCATGATAATATTATAAAATAACCAAAACCATTAGAATAGACCTACACTTTTGCAAAAAGGCACGTATCTTGACTTTTTTTTTTTTTTGATAATAACTTTAAGACAACACAAAATGCATTAAAAGCAAGATAAGAGAAAGTACATTCACTTCTCTCTGCAAAGAAAGCATCAATTCACACATTTTTCCTTTATTATTATTCACTTAATAGGTCCATGAGCTACTACTTGTTTTAAATCAGATTAAAGAATAACCATTTGACACCTAGAGTTATGGGGTGTATCATTCTCGACATCTCTGCATGTATGAATGCATTACAGAGATCAAGACACATTCTTCCCTTGATTTTTGCTTTTTTGACATCAACAACACAGCTTTTAATCTCATAGACTTAAGCCCTGAGTTTTTTTTTTTTTTTGTTGAGGTAAATTCACGACCACCCATATGTTTTCCATCATATTACTAATGGAAGTTGCCAGCATGGAGTTGTAGTTAGCCTAAGTGTCACACGGTTCAATTAAAAAGCAGACGTGTTGTCTCGATTACTAAAAACAGCTGACGTGTCCAAGAGGAGTGGAAAAAAAAAAAAAAAACTGCTGAAGGATAAGTAATCCCAGAAATATGAAAGGGGAAATCGAAAACCAGGGCTCAGTAGACTGAGTCACTGATATCTCAATCCCCAATCGAAGGCGCATGATAGGGCTCTTGCTTAGTCTGTTCCCAAACATTCACTTGATACATCAACCTTTTGGCATGTCCTTTGTGGAGATTCAGTGGGTCTATTTGTCAGAGGTAAATCCAGTTACTTCAAAACATTTACTCATGCACATGGGGCATTGCTGCATTTGGGTATTAGGACATTTTTGCATGTGAATATAAAATCAGTGGCTCTGTTGAAGTGAACAATCAGCATGAGGACAATTCTGTGGTACCCTAGGTAATAATTGCTGGTTAGCTACCTGTAATCTGAATAATTTCAGTACAGTAAGAACCCACATTTCAAAACCATCAACTTTCTACATGGTTGAAGATATGATCCTGGAAATATTCAGATAAAGACCCAGACAATGGCATTACAAGCCACAAGAACGTCAAATTCACTGCTTGCATCGTTGAACATTGCAGAGAACATATAGATACTGTCTTCTCCCATCCAATTGCCGGCTGCTGCCTTCTTTCTGGCAGATATACTCTCCTTTGACTCTTCTCCTCCCTACACCAGTGTGATCGTATCCTTCTCTGGCCACCCAACTTCCAAGCTCTCTATTGAAGATCTCTCCCTTTGGGGCTTTGATATGGATGAGGAAGATGGTCTTCAAGCCTAAGGGAAGTTCGAATGAGATCATTTTTGCTAAACTTTGGCTTAAAGCAGTCATGTGCCTTCAAATGCGTGCCAAATGGGGAAATTATTAGAGCTGGCAATCTTTGGCACCACCCGTGAACCCGACACGAATAATAGAGTCAGGTTCAAACTTAATTTGACTCTAGTCAAATTTGACATGAACCAGATTGACCCGATTATCAATTGGGTTATTTTAGGACAACCCGTGATGATACATGATTCATGAATAAATTTTAATTAACTGTTTAACTCTAAATATTAATAAAATGAAAAAAATATCTAATTGGGTGAGTTCAACAAATTCACAAGTGATTAATGCCTTGGGTGAGTTCAACAAATTCACAATTGATTAATCCCTTGACTTTGTATTGCAAGAAATATTATACCAAGATCCTCCAAAATTGAAATCTCAAAAATTGAAACTCTAAAAAATCATGAAACCTCCATTCTAGTGTTTTGTTATTGACTACTGTGAGATGATAGTTTAAGCTCACTCCAGTCCATGTCACCTCTATCAACAAGGACCTCAAGAGTTGATATATGATTTGTTTCCTTTTTGAGTTTTTGTAGAAATTTATTGGTTTTTCAAATTTATAAAATAATTGGTTTATTTTAGTACCAAATATATCAGGACAATCTAAACATTTCAAATTTATAATATATTCTTAATCCTATTGATATAGTTGATGTATGCTGCACATAAATGACAGCAAAGAATAATTATATGATTAAAGTAAATTCATTACAAAATATTTCAACAATAATGAAAAGCAGCAAAAAGATGTGTTACCTGACACAAACCTATGACTCAATACAAACCCAAATGACCCAAACTCAACTACCACGTCTTGTTATTCGGGTCGAGTTAGAGTTGACTAATTGATGACCCGAACCCAAATGGCTTGACATGAATTGACACCCCTAGGAATTATCAACAAATTGGTGGGAGATTAGATCTAATGTGGAACGATGGCCCGCATCAGATAACTGTCAGCAGAGGTAGCAGTTTCCATTTAAAGAATCAACAGAGTGCTAGGGATCATGAATTTACCTTCAGAAAGAACTCAGGTCTCAAATCTTTGAAATTAAAAGCTAGGGTCTTGATGTCAAAAAAGCAAAAAGCAAAAGGTGCTCGTGTCCTGATTTCCCAATGTACATTGGTATGTACTTAAGCATGCAGTATGTATAGGATAAAAACTGCAACGGAACAAAATGAATGGGCTGACCTTTTCCACATCTTATCCGCATGACAGCTTCCCAGGCAGTTTCCCTTGTAAGGTCTCTGGATAACTCATGTCTCAACTTCTCTCCATGAGTGGCAGATTGGAAGCTTGGATAATAATACACCTGACCTCCAGTGTACTTTGCAAGAGCTCCTACATGAAAGGGCATTAGAAAATAGTCATTATTATATCACGTATTTTTGGAATATCAGGGAGGTTTACACATTATAAGTCAAGACTTCTGCAGCATAGGAATAAGCTTGGATATTCCTGGCAAAGCATCTAAAAGACTAAAAGTACAAACAAACGTACTAGTAAAAACGCCCAGAGATAGTAGAAAGAAAAGATCTGAAAGTTCACAGTTGACTTTTTTTATACAAGTGAGTTATAAATATGCTCATAATCAGTCTACGTTACATGGCCATAAATTACCAAAAGAGAGCATCCAACATTCATATTTCAGACTCAAAATTTGAGCGCAAGTAGATTATCAGCGCATCCACTGTGACACAGCTGTGTAAGATTCAACATTCAAAGGAATATTTGAGGAAATCTTTTAGGTTACAAATTTAGGACCAACATCTTATAGCCCATGTGGAACTCTTTAGTAGACCAATCAACCATCCTACCTCAGTACCAACTGCAGGCCACGTGCACTACATTTGTAATGAAAAAAGTTCTGCATGTGGATACCAAAATCTTCTCTAAAAATATCAAGAGGTGTACGATGAGACACATGCAAAAGAAAACGTAAGTGCACAGGACCTATACAAGAGGAATATCTAAAAAATAGAAAAGGCGGCAAGAAACTAATGAAAACTAAGCCCATTAAAATATATATGGAAGCTACCCAAAGGAATAGAGTATTGAAAAAGAAAATTTTAAGCTCCTCCATCGTCTGGCTGAGGTCCATATAGTTTCTATCATTCCTTTCCTCCAAATACACTAGACAGTTAGGACCATTTTACATACTACAATTTGTGAGCTGCCCTGTATTCCTCTTAGAAAAACCCTACGGAGAGAGAAATGCCGCCACCCTTCACCCACCCTAGACCGGCGAGTGACACCTCACCACCGGCACAAACAAGGCTGACGGGCCCCGGCAACTTCGCTGAGGGCCGTTCGGCATAGGTCCTGGCTCCAGCGACATGGATTTTCACAAGATTCTCTCTCTGTCTTTCTCGAAGGCGATATCAACCGTTAAACTTGTGCCTCTGCCAGCGCCACCACCACAGACAAGACCAACGGGCTCCAACGACTCCTTTGAGGGCCCTTCAAAGTCGGTCCCCCCCGGCGACCAAGATTTTGATCTGCATTTTCGTCAGTGCAGATCTGGTGTTTCTGATCTGCTTTTTATTTTCGTATAATCCTTGAGATGACGAAGCGAGGTTATCCTGGGAGATGATCTTGTGACTGGGATCAAATGATGACGACGTGCGACATGGATTAGACTCAGATGGAAGGTGAGAGGTGGTTGAAAGTGGAATAAAAAACTTTCATTTTTAAGAGAGGGAGGAAATAGCTTTTGCATCTTTGAACGTAGTAAAAGGATGGCGAAGTTCATGTGTCTAGGTGGGGCGGCAGCTTCGTGGGTGGCTAAGGGGATAGAGAATTGTTTAGAACTCAACTATCGTGAAGGATTCTTCAGGAAGCTAAGGATGGGTAATGGAGTTCTCATCATTCAACATCATATTAACGCAAGGGGCAACTTTCGGTAACTCTCAGAATTCAGGAATGGAAGGAGGAAAGGTTTGTTGGTGATTTCGAAAGGCGCAAATGGCATTGGATGGAAAGGTTTTCTGCAGTCCATTCAAAGCGTTACTGGCAAAGCCGCTATTATGAAGCATGCAAACAGAGGAGAGTTTGTTGATGGAAAGACAGTGGGAGGGCCTTCCTTGATCAAAGGTGCCTCATACGCTTTGGTGTTGAGGTCACTGGCGGGTAGTCCAGCTGAGAATAGCTACGCGGCGAAAGGAAAGGGTAAGACATTTGTAGGAGACAAAGGCTATCAAGTGACATTGGGAGAAGTGGAGGGGATCTTTTGAGCTATCAAAGCTCAATTGATGGGAGTTATGGAGTATGTGAGTGATCTCATGATTAAAGTGGATAAGGGGCTAGACCTAGTCGCGAGTTTGCGTAGTGTGTCGAAAACGGACAGGGGGGGTGAGGGGTAGATCCTATGGGTTTGAAGGCCTCCGCCGGCAAAGGGCGTTTCGATGCCTTCACAGATAGGGTCGTTGGATGCCGGCATCACTGTTCACGCCGATGTCACTCAGGACATCTGTAGCTTGTCGTTTGACTACCCTCAGCCACCAGTTGCTAATGGGATTGATACTTTTTTCCAGGGTTCACTGTCAGTTAAAGATGGGGGTCCTTCTATGGTCTTGAGTACTTTGGAAGAAACTTACGAGCCTCTTTTAGAAGATGAAAATGGGGTAACAGAAGATAGTGCTTCCCCTACTTGTTCCATTCTTCATAAGGGAGTAGTAGGGTCTGACAAAGTGGCACAGAAAGGATCATCAAGGGGTGGAGTACATACAAGCAATGTCCTTGGTGCCTTGTGAGGAGGAATGCCTATGGTACTACGTCTATTGAGGAGGTTTAGGATTTGAATGCAGGATATGGCAGTGAGGAAATTATGGGATTGTCGTTGGTGCCTTGTGAGGAGGAATGTCTAGGGTCGGAAATGTAGTTGAGTATTGTGTCTAGGGATAATGTTGTTCCCCTGGTTTCTCTCCCTATGATAAACAATATAGTGGGTTCACTATCGGATTGCGTTCTGCATAAGGTTAACGAGATTCAATATATCGTGAGACTCACATGGAGGATGTGAAGACCGATTTAAAGCACTACTCATTGCGATTGAGACGAGCCACTCGCTTGAAACCAAACCAGGTTTTCAGAAAAGCAAGGAGTTAAAGCGTCTTTCTTGGGCAATCAAATACGATGCTAAAGGTGGTAGCTCAAGTCGAGGGAAAACTAAAGGGAGGGCATCATGAAGACGTTCTAGTATAGAGAGTTTCGGGTGGAGTATTAGTCTTACGGGAAACAAGGGGTTGGAGTTGGGGAGGTGTGTTTTATTCCAATTCAGGCTTGGTGTATTTTGGATAGTTTTTCACGGGCTTTTTGGGTCTTTAGGAGCTCTCTAGTATGGGCTAGGTGTTTTCTTGTATACATCTAGTATACTTGGTTACTCCTATTGATATATATATAATATTTTTACTTATAAAAAAAATATATTCCTCTCAAATTGGGATTTGCAGATGTTTACTTTCTTTAGGCACAACCCAAGTCAAACCAACTCAACCAGAAAAGTCATTCCACAAGGCATTAATTATCTCAATTCACCACTATTTTTGCACATACAACACCAATCTGTCAAAATGATTAGGGCTGTACATTTAACCCGCGTGCCTGGTGCAGCCAAATTTTCCGACCTAACCCAAAATAACAGATATGAAACAAAAACAGCTCGGAAACAGAAATTTCCGATTAATTTCCAGTACTGATTGGGTCGGGTTAGGTAATTTACGCGATACCCGACCTTGACTGTTGTCCAATATTCTTCCATCATCACGACTCCCCGGACCACATGGGTTATCCAACTAGTTACTAATCTATCTAATTAGGGTTGTCACAGACCCTAGCTAGCTATATATCTCTTTGCTCTTGATTGTACGGTTACCCAGTGGCATTAATATTCATGACAGACACCCAACTAAGAGCAATCTTTGCCCAACTTTCGATCTCAGGCCATCACATGACCATTCAATTCTTTTGGTTTCACCAAGGAATGTCTTTTATCTACTACTCCAGAGCCCAAACGTATATATCACCTTTTTGCCTTATGTATATTATGTGGCTTGCTCCAAACCATGGGATTAGACATGGAAGAAGTGGTTAAACGGTGAGGATCATAATTACTCATGGGAATGGCGAGGCATGCATGTAGGCAGAGTAGGCTTTGAGGCACAACTTTCTTTTATTTTTTTTGGTAGTTAGAATCAATACAAAAGAAAAACATGGTCTCCAAGCAAAAGATCTGGCAACTGTACGTTGATATGTCACAAATCAAAGCAGAGAGTTAAAATCGGAAATTCCAGAAGACCACTAACATTAGTTACCATGCAAAATCAGAATCGGGTTGGAAAAACCCAATTTTTTTGGGAATTAGATTCAGGTCGGAAATTTGGGTAACCTGTTCAGATCAGACTTTGTTGTTCAAAAGTTCACTTTTCGGGTCGGGTGAGTATTCCTAAAAATGATATATTTTCTTTAGTTATTCATAGTAAGGAGGCTGTCCAAGAAAAGAAAAAATTGCTCTCAATGCTACCTTAGTTTGCAAGACACCCATCCTTGGGAAGGAGTACTATTCTTGGGTGTAAGAACCATAGAAAAAAGACTTCCTTTCCAAGAAAGGGCATAAAGAATCTTATATGCACCTCCATGATAAGATTTGGAGGTTGAAGAACTTTGTGAAGGCATCAACCTCCAAGCCATGTGCTGCTCTGGCAAAACTAATATTCCAATGAGAGAAGCCATTGGAGAACTCCAATAGATTTGCCACTAAAGCATCTTGCACATGCGAAAGTTATTTGAGGGTTTTGTCACAGCACAATAAATCATGCCAAGATTTAGTCCTAGAATACCACCCACTTGGGTTTTACTTTTTCTTGATAGGTAATCAAGAAGTTTTATTCATATGAGTAGGCAAAACCTAAGTACAGAGGGAGTGCACACGAGAATAACCTAATTAGAGTTTACAATTAAAAGTAGAAGATCATGGACATTTAGCCATTACAAACAATAGCCCCTGCCCATAAGAACATAAGTTTTAAAAAAGAAGACTTTAAGCTCATCCATTGTTCTCTCACAATCTACGAAGCTTTTATCATTTCTCTCACACCAAATGCACCAACACGTACATATAGGAACCATTCTCCAGATTGCTGCCACTTGTGAGTTGCCTCGGAGGCCTCTCCAATTTGCAAGGAAGTTCACCAATCTAAGAGGCATGACCCATAATAAATGATCTACTGATTCACCATTCTTCGTACACATACAACACCAGTCCAACACCATTACCCGACGTTTCCTTAAATTATTTGTGGTGAAAATATTGTCTAGAGATGTTGTCCATACGAAAAAAGCTACTTTTGAAGGAGCTTTTGCCTGTCATATACTCTTCCATGGGAACATGGTCATTCCAAGGCTCATTAGAACTTGATAAAATGATCTGACCGTGAATTTACCTTTCTTGGAGGGGCTTTAGCTCATCTTATCTATGCTACCGTTTATCATGCTTACAACCTCATAGAACTCTATAATAGTCTCCATCTCCCAGTCTAGGGCTGCCTAATGAATTCTACATTCCATTGAGGGGAGCCACTAGAAAAGACCAAAAGATCAGCTATCGTTGCATCCTTGTCTCGTGCGATCTCAAAAATGGCAAGGAATGTGTGTTGAAGGCTACATTCACTCCACCATTTGTCATACCAAAATCTGACAGGAGAGCCGTCACCTACCACATTATGTTCCTGTCTTCTGAAGATCTACCAGTGTCTCCTAATGTATTTCCACAAACTCACCCCATATGTGCCACGTACCTCATTCGAGCACCATCCTCCCCAAGCCTCTCCAAAATGTGAATCGATAACGGACTTCCATAGGGCCCCATTTCGTTTTGGTAACTCCACAACCATTTACCCAGCAGGGCTTGTGAATTTCATCAAGTTCCGAATCCCCAGACCACCCCCAAAAATTGGGGTACATACAAGTAACCAATTAAACAAGTGGAATTTGAACTCTTCCCCCAATCCACTCCACAAGAAGTCCCATTGTAGCTTCTCTATACAGTTGGCAAACTTTGTGGGGAGCGGGAGCAAGAACAGAAAGTAGGTGGGTAGGTTAGAGAGAATGCTTTTAATCAAAGTGAGCCTACCACCTTTAGACAAGTACAACCTCTTCCAAGAAGCCAATCTATGCTCCACCTCTTCAACCACGCTATTCCAAATCCTCTCTGTTTAAAGGGAGCACCCAATGGTAAGCCAAGATACTTCAAGGGTAAATATGGTACCTTACAACCCAATAGAGAGGCTAATTTTTTCACATCAGGGACAGCCCCACCGGCACCAATTCAGACTTAGAGAGATTAACTCTTAAGCCTGAGACAGCTTCAAAACTAAGAAGTAGAGCCCTCACAGATTCGATATGCCTGAAATTTGCTCCACAAAAGATAAGAGTGTCATCAACAAAAAGCTATTGAGAAATATCCATAGAACCATAATCACCATTCCCTACTGAAAAACAATAGAGATAGCCGCCTTCCACAAGACCCACAATCATCTTACTAAGAACTTCCATGATGAATAAAAAAAGTAAAGGAGAGAGTGGGTCACCTTGTCTCAAGCCACGGGAGGAGTCAAAGAAACCTAGCGGAGAGCCATTCACCAAGATCGAGAATCGAATTATAGAGATACAAAACTCTACCCATTTATGCCATTTCTTCCCAAAGCCACATCTTGCAAGTAAAGAAAGTAGGAACTTCTAATTATCGTGATCATAGGCTTTCTTCATGTCTAATTTGCAAAGTAACCCAAGTTCTTTAGATTTGATTCGTCCATCCAAAACTTCATTTGCAACTAAGACCGAATCTAGGATTTGTCTACCTTTGACAATGTCATTTTGCGGCTTCGAAATTACCTTTTCCATCACTGTACTCAATCGATTCGCTAACACTTTAGAAAGGATCTTGTAAACCTCATTCACAAGGCTAATGGGATGATAGTCTCCAACATCCACAGACCCCATCCTTTTGGGAATGAGAAATATCCATAGAACCATAATCACCATTCCAAGTCCAAAGTTGGAGTTCAAAGATGTTCAACAGCCCTAGGTTGTATACAGTGTCCACCAACTACAAAGACCTGCCCTCCCACAAATACTTCTCTCACTGTTCAAAGTTATGCCTATAATCGGCCACAAAAACAGAAGAGAAACCATCTTCTACATTTCTATAAAACAAGCTACGGTAAACTGTCTGACACATTATTCCAATTTCCTCTCCACCCTATTATCCCACTGGATGCCCCTTGGGAGCTAAATAGCTCCAACCCACATGATGGAAACCCCACCAGCTTCAAACCATGCATCTAGAGACAAATTCCAGCTTGGTTTTCTGGAAACAAAAAATTATCTGACTTTTTTTGAGGAATTCGGAGACCGTGCAAATGCAACGTCTTTAATCCGGTTAAACCGCAGACCCAACCCGTGCAATGCATCCCCATCATACAGATTAGGTAAATCATCGGCTATTCACCCATAGAATGAGGGCCTTAAAATTGTTTTGCACCCATGGATTCAAACCTTAGACCTAGAGGGAGCATACCACAATTATCTACCATCCATTGACAAAGTAGATTTTCAATCCCAAGGTGCTTGTCGATCTCATTCAAGCAAATTACATTCTAGGAAGTAACTTGGGCTTCATAAAGAACCCAACTACATCCTCCCCTTGACTCAACCACAAATAGAAATCCCATGTCTTAAGTCATAGTTGCCAGACCAAGTGAGTCTTTTTAGTTCTCTATTCCCTTCTCGAAGTGCAAATATATCATAAAATCGAATTTGTGATATTATTCACCACAACAACAGAAAATTGCAACATATTTGAAGTTCAAAAAATAATAATGAAATGTCAATATATAAAAAATGCTCCAAAATCTTTCAAATATCAGCTTAGACTTTAGTCACCAAAACAGATGCACAGAGCAAAGAAAACCAAAGCATGTACCTAAAGAGGCTATATCAGTGTACTTCTCACTGAAGGCGTATGCATTCACTGATATCTGGTTCTTAGTTAATTCAGCAGCCATTTGCTTGTAGAATGGATCTTCTGGAAGTCTTAACATGTGTTCTTTATCCGTTCCATAAACACGAAGATCGTCTCCACGCAATTTCAAGCGGCCAACACCAAGAGATGGCAGTGTGTTTTGAAAAATTAACAATTTCCCCCCAAGTTGACTCTGCAGATAGAGAAAAGGGTTAATGGGGATGGACTGAATAACCAAAGTGCATCCAGGAGGGATAAGCAAATAATTTGATGACCACATCACTCAAAAAATGCACATATTAATTTTCTTAAAAATTAAGAAATGAAAATATTAGCAACAAACAATAATTATATTTATGCACGGTCAAAGTTACAGCAGTGTGCAAGGATAAACTTAACATACCATAACCATGAAAGCTGCCTTAAGAGCAGGACCAAAAGCAGATTCCACATTCATATTGTCCTGAAACATGGAAGCCAAGCTATCTAGGAAGGTTTCCACCACACTTCTTGACTCGGACAAATTGACAAGGAGATCATCTGGCAATGGTACAAATATGTCATCTAGATCTGAGACAACCATCATTTGTGGCTGTGTCAAAGATGACTGCACATGAAAAACCCATAAAGCATTCAGAAAGTGTTTTGGCTGAAGCAGGGAAAAAACCATATCAACCAGTAGTAACACATAGCGCATGCCTTCATGTTATAAAAATGTATTGCACTGTCAAAAGTTGCAAATCCAATTTGTGTTCTGGGGAAGCCAGGGAGCTTGTCCAAACAAGATCTAATTGTTTGGGCCACAACCTGCATAAAAATCGTAGAGACTAACATAAGTTTAAATTAGAAAAAAAAATATCCAAATTTTCTTTTGTCTTTTCCAGTTACACGTATCGAAGATACTTTTACAGAGGATAATAATTTTTATTCAATTCAATAGAAAACCCACCTTACAAAGGGAGCTTTTAATAATCACATCACTTATGCTTTGATGCAGTAACTGCAAATCCTACTGCATTTGTGCCATGTAAGATAACATGCCAAAATTACAGACTCACAATGGAGGTAACCTCCCCCAAACCCACCAGGTGCAAAATCCCAGCCCTCCAATGAGTTAAACCCAAGGCCTTCCCTCATTTAAAGGTGGAGATATCCACATGGCTGGGCTAAGTTCCTAATCATTATACCATTTGCACAATGCATGCAACATAAACAAAAGAATTTTGTTTTTCCTAAAATGACCCAATAAATGAACCATGACACTCGCAATCAATATTTTCCTTAGATCTAAGAAAGTCTGTATACTGTTATGCCATAGAATAAACTGCATACTAATACACAAATAATACTTATATGATAATATGGTATCAGACATATTTGCCCTAAAATTTCTATGGTTGTATACGAGTTATGAAAGAAGAGTGTTTTTAGATGATAAAGCACAAGTTGAGTTGCAGCAAAATCTGATGTATAACTGGAAGTGCTTACCTCAATCATACCACTTCTTACTGCAGAGATAGAGACGTCAATGAGGAAAAAATACACTGGAGGCATTGGTGGCCGCATCATATATTCAGTTGGAGCAACAAATTCGACACTACCCTTTGTAAGCTCAGGCCGCTGATCCAAATCAAGTCTTCTGCCCGTGGCATCTAAATGGGAAAAATACTCACCAGGAACTGAACATGATAGTCAACATAAATTAGAATTTGTACCACAAGAACAATGAAAAGGAGCTCTACAAACCAATCATGATCCACCAAATTAATAAAAATGCAATCGCAAATGAGAGTATCTGGAAAAAATTCTGAACCATGCAGCAAGTAGAATCATTGATTTTGACACTAAATTGCAGTGCTAGCCCATTTTCCCTGCTAATAAAAATATTACATCACTCTTTGATGAAACTATTTAAAGTTGGCAACATTATTCAAAAAGTTTAAACAAAGCAATGGAAAACATCGGCCACTGTTTTAATCTAAGAAGTTACAAGATGCCAGTCTCAAATAAATTTTCTTTCTATGCCCCCTAATACTATGACACATCATTTACTTTCATCTGAGCTACTCCGAGACTTTCCTTTTCATTTCCATTTTGGCTTTCTATTGTCATGGGCTTTTTTTTGTTTTGTGGGGGAAGCGGGGGTGCTATCTCAAATAAATTGAAATTTACCATCATTCAGTAAAGAACAAAGGCTGCAGCGCCACTTTCTCCCAGAATCTGTAAATGTGACAAATGGATTCACATATGTGCGACATCTTCTACATCGAATAATGCCTGTTGAAGCAAAATTAACTACTGGCACTTCCTCCTGAATAGATAAGACCAAAAAAGGTAATCATCACAGCATGTACAATAATGGCCATTTTTTTATCATCCTGGATTTAGAGCCACTCACCCCATCGGGAGCTTCTGCAAGTGGGCAAACAATGGCTCCAAGGGGCAAATGCCACCTAGCAGCCAAAGATTGGGAATTTGGAATGGCACTAGTTGTAAGTCGTAGATATCTAGGATCACAGTTCATAGGATACATCTCAGCAAGCAATTTTGGTTCCACATCACCTTCCAATGGCCTTGGCAGCACTTTGGAATCGATTCCTGGATTAATTGATCCAGGAACAGACCCAATGGAGAGTGAGCCGAAGTCTTCCATCAAACCTTGGATAGAACCAATAGGAGGTCCAGAGCCAAGATGCTGCATCTGGTCCCTCGACTGCAGACCTATGGGTGCTGACACTGGCGGAGGTGGAACATAGCCACCAGGATGAGCAAGAAAAGGGGATGAAGAAGGTAGAGGGGCAGGTGCATAACCTCCTTGGTGAGCAGGAAAAGGAGACTGTATAGGTGGGGCTTGTGAATCTGTGTTAGATTGCATACGGATATGTCCAGAATATGGTGACAGAAAATTGGGTCTGGGAGCTGGAACCGTTGAATCTGGTGAAGTGTAAGGAACATTCATGTTGGGCGGTGCAGAATTTAGACTTTGAGGTGGAGATCCCATTGGCACAAGAGGTATCTGTGGCTGTGTACGAAAGGAAACTGGTGGTGCAGGAGGTTGAGCAAGTGGTTGCCCCATGGGTGGGGCATGTGAAAGGGGTACTTGAGCTGCTGAGCGAAAAGGTGGTGTTGGGAAACGCTGAAATGGTCCAACAGTGGCTGGGACATTTGATGTTGGTGGGGAAGGCACAGATGGATCATTAAACCTAGCTGTCGGTGGAGATCTAAAACCAGAGACCTGTGATCTTTCCACATGCATGGATGAAGGCATCATAGGCTGGTGAACAGCTGGTGGAGTACGCCTAAAACCAGAGGGCTCTGATCCGACCACGGGACCAGATGATGAAAAAGGCATCACATTCTGAGGAGGAGCTGCAAAAGGCGTAGCAGCAGGTCTTGCAGGAAACTGTTGACGACCAGGATTTTCAGTCCCCATGAGGCTTTACATATAAACGATTGGTCTTTCTGTTATAGCAACACTCTCATGACCTAAACTCATGAAAACAAGCAACACAAGAGACATGTTGATTAATATAGAGAAGCAATTCAAAATCATTATGACACCCTTGAGAACTGCATAATATCAGGAGATAGGAATAATCATAAGAACGCAAAGCGAATGTAAACACTGATTGAAGAATCAGCATAAGTAGAGCAGAACCTATGCATCAACCTCATCAGCGAGCTACTGCAAGCATAAGCATTTTCTCTCTTTGTTCGTTTACTAACTAAGAGCTCAAGAACTCAATAGACTGTATGGTGAGCAAGAAAATAACCAATATGTAACTGCCGCACAACTCTGCATCGCAGCTGAAATTAAATTTACAAATCTTCCCAGAAACGAGGGAAAGATGATAGAAGTACTACAATCAATGTATGCCTCAATAGGAAAGCATCATGCAAAAAATCAAAGATAGTTTCGTATGATTGCGTTAAAATACAAGACGGGAAATATACATCAATGGAGTAACAAGTAACAGCACTGTTTTTAACAGTCCCACACCACAAATTGGATCATAATAGTTGACGATCAGAACCCCCAATTCCGGAACAAGTAAAATTCTAGAGTTCCACACAGTAAAAAAGAACATTAAAACCGTAATTCACAATGCCCACTTGACCAAACTGGTCAAATCATTAACAAATTGTATACTAAACCAGCTGTAATGATTAGAATCGAAGTAAATCAATTAAATAACGAATACCCATTAAATTTTATGAGGAAAAAATCATACTATAGACGAATATTGATGAACTCGGAAACAGATATACGGGTAGCTATTAAGTTTGAGCACCAAATGAGACGAGAACAAACGAAATTCTTACTTTGAAGGATCTCCAGACAGTGAGAGGCTAGAGAGAGATCGGAAGAGATCCAAACCGGCTAGAGAGGAAGAGAGAGAGTCACCTGGGATGGATCGGAGGAGGAGAGCGTCAGAGAGACGGAGAAGGACGTCAGAGTGTGCCTGCTGTCTCGAGTTCGACGCAAGAAAGCTTATAATTTTATATCAAATTAATTAGAGAACGAATTCAATCAAACTTTTGTTTATATGCATGGATTTAAATATAATTTTAATATACCAAATATTATAAAATTTTTAATTATTATTTTAAAATTCTTTTTTGTTATTAAAATAATTTATTATTTATTATTTATATTAAATTATTTAATATCATGTTAAAAAATGATAACATGGTAATAATTAAAATGATGATAAATATTATTTTTCATAAAAGAAGTGAAGAATTTGTGTACCAGCATTATTTTACATGCAACAATTTAGGGTTGGTTACCTTTGTTTTTAGAAGAAAAACCCTTATGCCATTTCATTATAAATGAGAAGATATACACGGATGAGCTTCCTCCAATGTTACAATTAAATCTGAAATAGTAAGAGCATCTTTTGCAAATAAGTGGACTATATAGTTGCCATTTCTCCAAAGATGAGAAACCTCACTTTGCAAAACAATTAAGATAAGATCTTGTTTCACTAATAAACATGCTTGAGCTGCTCCAAATCTCCTTATCTTCTTGTAAGGCCTTTGTTACTTGTAGTGCATCACCCTCAATAACAATCTGGTGCAAACCGAGGTTCAATCCCAATGTTGCTGCTTGTAGAGCTCCATATGCTTAAGCTAATATGAGGAAAGGATTAAGTAGTTTCCTCTGCCTCAAGGTGGCAATGATCTAACCAAAACAATCTCTAATGACAACTCCTATACCAATCACTCCCTTGGCCTTATCCACTGCCCCATCCCAATTGATTTTAAACCAATTCGATGGGGGAGCCTTCCACACAGTAAGAGAGCAGACCTGTTTTGTTCTGTTGTTGTCTTGAGGATCAGTTTTAACCTCAGCCATTAACTCTAGCAGAATTCTAGCCTTTCTAACAATGGAATTTATATGAGTGAATACTTTGTTAAAAATGAAAAAGTTCATTCTCCACCACAGTTTCCTTGCCACCACCCGAACTCTAGCAAATTTTCTGCATTTAAAGCCATGGCTAAGGACTCGAAAAAAAACAGCATAGGGGCTTAGGAAGAGTACATTTCTGAAGTCGTTTGGAACATTGACTCCATACATCTTTTGCAGCCTCACAGCTCCACAATGCATGAAAGGCACTCTCTTCTTCCCTACAGCAAATGGGGCATAATGGATCACTAGCCACTCTCTTTTCAAATAGGTTGGATTGGGTAGGTTGAGCCTCCTGGCAGGCTCTCCATAGGAATACTTTGTCACTAGGTGTTACATGAAGTTGCCAAATTTTGTTCCATACAGCCTCAAACTTGTTGCTTGTTGAAGCTTGGCCTTGGGTTGCCACCTCCCTTGATTTCTCCATGTGGTAGGCACTCCTGACTGAGAAAGATCCATCCTTGGTTGCATGCCATATAATTCTATCCATAGTATTCAAAGAGCTAGTAGGAATTTTCAAGATCAAATTAGCCTCCCCTCTCACACGGTGTTTAGTACTAGATCTGTCTTCCGATGCTTAGTCTCAGGATTTATTAGTTTTGCAACAGTAGCATTTCCATCTAGCATCTTGATTGGACTTGTTACCTTGTTGGGATTAGAGTGGACTATCCACTTGTCTTTCCAAATGAGGATGTTAGAGCCAGTACCCACCTTCCAGAAAGAGCCAGCCTCTACAACATGCTTGGCTGCAAGGAGATTTCTCCACACAAAGAAGGGTTTAGAACCCATTTTAGTTGTTTGGAATGTCGAGTTAGGAAAATACTTGGCCTTTAAAATTCTAGCAGCAAGAGAGTTAGGGTATTGAATCAATCTCCAATATTGCTTGGACAACATTGCCTTGTTTAAACATTCAAGGTCCCTAAATCCCAAACCCTCAGCTGACTTGGCTTGCCCCATTCTTTTCCAGGATATCTAGTGAATTTTGTGCTCATTTTCTTGTTAACCCCACCAAAAATTCTGAATGGCTCTGGTTATGGACTGTAATAAGATTGTAGGCAGCTTAAAAACACTCATTGTATAGGTAGGTAGGGCTTGGATCACAACTTTGAGGTATATTTCTTTCCCTGCTTGAGATAGAGTTGTAACTCTATGGCTGCTGAGCCTCACTCTGATGTTATCCAAAATGCCTTTGAAGATTTTGAATCTATCTCAATTCACTACAGAAGGTAGTCCTAAGTACTTTTCATAGATCATGGTTGTCCTCATACCAACAATAGATATAATGTATTCTTGAGTAGATTTTGCTGCGTTCTTGCTGAAAATAATTGATCTCTTCTTGAGGTTGAGTCTTTGGCCTGAAGCCATCTCATAAGTCATTAATAGGCTTATCAACCTACTCCACGCCACTACTGTTGCCTTACAGAAAAAGAGGTTATCATCTGCAAAAAACAAATGAGAAACCTTTAACCGACCCCTTGCAACTGGAATCTCATGTAATAACCTACTTTCCCCAGCTTTGTATAGCAGATTGCTCAAGGCTTCAGCACACAATATGGAGTCAAGGGGTCACCTTATCTTATGCCTCAAGTGGGAAGAAATTCTGTTTGAGGTTCACCATTTACAAGGAGGGCATATGAAACAGTTTCAATGCATTTCATCACAAGCTTCATGCATTGATTGCAAAAACCCAATCTGTAAAGGATAGCTCTTAGGAAACTCCACTCCACTCTGTTATAGGCCTCACTCATGTCTAATTTCAAAGCCATGTAACCTTCTCTTCCTGCCAATTTACATTTTATTGTATGCAAAACCTCAAAAGCTACAATTATATTATCAGATATTAGCCTATTGGGTACAAAAGCATATTGAGAGGGTGAGATAATACAAGGGAGCACTTTTTTTAATCTATTAGCAATTACTTTAGAGATGAGTTTATAGAGTACATTACAGAGGGAGATAGGCCTAAATTTTGTCACTTTTGTAGGGGCTTTTTTCTTTGGGATGAGAGCAATGAAGGTGTTGTTAATGTCTCCCAAGCTGCCATTTGAATTAAGGACATTCAGCACTGCCTCACACACTTGAGATCTCACAATTGGCTAGTGCTTTTGATAGAAGATAGCAGGAAAACCATTTGGTCCAGGTGAGCTGAGGCCATTCATGTGGAAGAGAGCTTCTTCAACAAGTGTTTGTAAGGTTTAGACAACATATCATTCTGTGTGGCAGTCACTTGAGCCTCCAAGGATGCAAGGCATTCTTCAGGATTGTGTGGATTTAAGGAGGTGAACAATTTTACAAAATGATCTTGGAATAAAACTTGGATTTCTTATCTTGAGCTTATTACTTGGCCATGACTGTCAGCCAGTTTTTTTAATTATGTTTGTTTTCCTCCTGTTTGATGCACACTGGTGAAAGTATTTGATATTTCTATCATCCACAATCAACCAATTTTGCTTGGACCTTTGCTTCCACTTAGTATTATCAGCCTCAAGGGTTTTGTCCAACCCTCTTTGCACCTTCTTTATCTCCTTAGTCAGCTGACCTGTATTCATTTCTTGTAGTTTGGAAAGAAGGGCCATCTAATTTCTTGCTTATAATTGCCTAAAAACTGCTTACTCCATTGTGACAACTTTTGTTTACAATTTTTGAAGGCATCAGAAGTGAGTTACATCTTGTTACTAGCCAACCTAGGTATCCTCCAAGCTTACTCCACTATTTTAGCACAATCATCCCTTAGAGACCAGCTAGCCTCAAATCTGAAAAGTTTTGATAGCTTGTTTACATGAGGTTGAAACTGCTCCATAGAAATCCATATAGGATTGTGGTCTAAGTTAAGGACAGGGAGAGTAAAAACTCTCAAGTCAATGTATAAGTCTGACCATGCAGTTTTACAAAAGGCCCAATCAAGCCTTTCCTTAGTGAAAGCCCTCCCTTGCCTTCCATTGGACCATGTAAATTTGCTACCAGAATAACCCATATCACTGAGACCACACCTATTCACAGCTCCTCTAAAGGCTTCCATTTGATTAGAGGGTCTCAAAGGCCCTCCACATTTCTCCCCATAACTTAATATTTCTTTAAAATCACCTACATACAACCATCCTGTTGAGGCTGTAGGTGTTAAGGCTTGTAGTATTTTCCAACTTTTGTGCCTCTTTACTGTGTTTGGATTGCCATAGAACCCAATAAGATGCCAGAGGATACCCTTCTTCAAACCCTTTACTAATAGTGAAATATGGTGTCAGGTATAGGACAACACTTCTGCCTCTACTCCTTTCCAAAGGAATGCAAGGCCTCCACTAGAGCCATTCGAATTAATCACAAAACTGTGCTCTAGGTTCAACTCCTTTTAACAGATTCCACCTAAAGTCTTTTGCATTTAGTTTCCATTAAAAAAATAAAGGTTGGGCTCTTATGTTGCACCATGAGATGCAAATTATTCACTGTTTGAGGGTTCCCGAGCCCTCGACAGTTCAAACTTAAACAACTCATTGCATAGGGTGGGGCTGTGCACCAGCCACCACCTCACCATTTTTGTTTGAACCAACGTTAGTCACTTCCTCAGATTTAGTCCTTTTAGTGTTCTGTGCTGCAACTGTAGTACTAGCTGAGTAGTAGCCCTCTTGGTGCCACTTAGACAAGTTTCCTTACTCCCCCATTGGTTTGCTAACAGACTTTCAAAACACCTATCCATTGCCTTCCTCTTCCAATTGGCTTTCTTCTTAATTTTCTCCAGGGCTTGGACTTGGTCTGAGACAAAATGGGCCACAAATGAGGCTTGGGCCCTAAGGTCATGGCTGCTCTCGAGGCCCAAGGTTGACTTTACGTCCTTACCTTTACAGGTTGTGACTGGTGCAGGGGTAGGACAAGCTGATTTCTGAATATCTTGCATAAGACAAGCCTCTGTTGCTATAAAGGTCCCCTCAGGATTCTCCAAAAATGGCTCACTGAGACTTTCCTTAAAAAGCCTCCGATTTGCCTCTGCATGGTTCCTAGTAGAAAGCATGTGTTCAGTTGCCATTTTAGGTCCTGCAATGTCAACTTCAGGCAGGTCTATTCCCTGACATTCCATCTTTGACTCAGGATGTTTGGTTGGAGCTTCATCCCTGTCCTCCCCTCCCTTCCTCCATGATTGTCCTTCTTCATGGTGATGATAAACCCCTTCTCCATATTTCTTCCCTGCACTTTCATTATCCTTGATTGTTGGAGCTCGCATCCACACCCCATATTGCAACTTGCTACTGCCAAGAGAGCCAACAGAACATCCTTGCTGAGCATGCTTAATCACCCCACATCTAAAGCAGAAGTTAGGCAAGCGCTCATATTTGAAAGGAACCCAATTCTTCTTGCTTTCAAAAGTTAAAAACACCCCTCTTTGGAGAGCTTCTGGGATGTCCACTTCCACCCTTATCCTCAAGAACTTCCCCCAACCAATACCTCTATCATCTGTTTGGACTGTCAATACTCTCCCAATGCTTTCACCAACCTATACTCCCACATCATGTGTCATGCTTGCCAAAGGCATGTTATAAGCCTGCACCCAGAATTCTTCCTTTTGGAAAGAATTTCATTGATGGAGCTATAACCTTCAAACACTTGTTTTTCCTTCAATGGGTAACCTTCACAATTGTTTTTCCTTTCCTTTGGTATTAAATGTGGAGGATTAGGATCTCAAACTAAAGAAATAATTGTGAGTTATTCTCCGATCTTTGATCTTGCACGATTTTCAATTTTTTGAATTTTACCAACATTTTAAAGAAAAGTATTTAACCTTTTTAGTTTTTTTTAAATGTCATGTCAAGAGTAAATCTAACATGATGCTTTTTTTGATATTGGAATGTCATCCCAACTAATTTATACAGGCACTCGACAAAATTTTTTCTGTAAGTGCACATCTGATAATTCAAGTGGAAGTTTTCCAACTCCAATGACTTCAAAATGTTATACTCAAGACTTGTATATCGAATCGCCCCAAGACCACTATATACACTTCCCATTGAGATTGCATTCATTGCAAATGAAATTAAACAATAGTAAGCTTCCACTTCTTGGTTTCTTATTTATTCTTCCCAAATGTATTCAATTTCTTTAAAATTGTTGAGAGGTATGGAATTGGATAAAATCTTCTCATTCTATACCGATATAGGTAGGTCTTGGAATTTGGTGTTGTAAAGTTGAGTCATATTAAGCCCAACCCTTTAATTTTATGTTTTGAATATTGCATGTAGGGTCTAAGTTAAATATCTAGTTTGAGTTGTATATGAGTTAATCATAACTCGACCATTTATATATATATATATTTAATTAGACCTCTAAACTCTAATCTACTAATTTCGAGTGAGGTTCACAAGTCAGTATAAAAAATATCTAGTTCTATCCATAAGTAGATGGAGCTTCCAAAAAAATATAAAACTATTGAATTAGTATCAATAAAGTGAGTTGTGGATATTAATTTCGATCCTATGGCGGAATGTTATAATGTAACAGTTAAGAATTTAATTAAACCAAGGATTTGTTATTGGATCAGTGTTTATAGAATGAGTTGTCGTGAATGATGACTTCGAAAGCATGGTACAATCTTGTGATACTAAGGATCGAAAGTTTAACCAACCAATCTTTAAGGCTTTTGGAACCAACATAGCTTGGCTTGTTGGTTCTATATTCCTTCTGGAGTTAAAGGAAGGAAACATGATATTCAAAATATGGGTTCTTCTAATGTTACTTAAAAATTCATTCAAATGCAACTGGCAGGGGCTGCAAATCCATATACCATCAAATCTAGAAAGCTTCAGTAAGCTGTTGAAAGTGTTGTATTCATGTTGGAATGAACATGAATATGATTTGTGGCTATTGGGATTAAATGATTATCAACGGCTAAGTTAAAATGAAATAGCGGAAGCAAACAAAAAAAAAAATCAATAATCACACACAGAACGCCAAAACTTAAGTGGTTCGGCTCAATGTGAGCCTAAATCCACTCGCGGGATCAGTCCCAATGAATTTACTATCAACAAAGGTGGAGTAAGAGATCAATCACAAAATCCTTAATCCCAAAGCCCCAATTCACCCAATAGACTCTTGGAATTCTCATAAGAGGACCACTGTGTGTGTGTGTGTAAGGTTTTGGCTACTCAGAAGGTGACAAGTAAGAATACGTTGAGAATAGTATGCATTTATACTGAAACGGCGCAGTGCCCTTAATACCAAAACGGTGCAATGTCCTTAATACTGAAACAGTGCAATGCCCTTAATACCAAACGTATGCATTTATACGTTAGGGCTGGCGCTCGCTCTAGTTGAGTGTCGAGCCAACTCTCATCCTACTCGAGCTAACTGTCGAGTAGGTGTTGAGCGAACTCTCGGGTTGGCATCCCGCTCGAGCTGACTATCGATCAACTGATTAGAGAACTTACTGTTTGAAGCTTCGCTTGAGCGGCAAAGACACCGTTCTAGCGAGCAATCTATAGAGGCATTATTTCAGCAGGAATCAAGCCACTTCTCAACAAATCTCCACCTTGGCTTGAATTCCATCAAGCCTAACCAAAATCTATCAAACAAAGAACCGATCCCCTCCACCAAATACCCTAAGGGAATTACAAACCCCGAACACCAACCAAGTCCAATCAGAGTTTGAACTTTTATACTAGAAATGGCTTTTTCATCATATCTGATGGATTCTCAGTAGTAGCAATCTTCTAAATTTCAATCACATCCTCTATAACCTCTTAAAGAGAATGATACCTAACATCAATGTGCTTGGTTCTCTCATAATACATTTTATTTTTTATCAAATGTATTGCACTCTGGCTATCACAAAACACTGAAACTCCATCTTGTTGTAGTCCCAAATCACTAATCAAACCTTTCAACCAAATGGCTTCCTTCACAGCCTCTACTGCTGCCATATATTCCACTTCTATAGTTGATAAAGCAACAATAGATTATAGCATTTCTTTCCAATTAATAGCAAGACCAGACAAGGTGAAAATATACATTATCAATGACCTTCTCTTATCTAAGTCCCAAGCATAATCAGAATCAATATAACCAACAATCCTAGAATTGGAGTCAATTTCTCTATCAAAGAAGCAAAAATTTGAAGTCCTTTTCAAATACCTGAGTATCCATTTCACAGCCTACCAATGAGCCGTACTCGGATTAGCCATGTACCTGCTAACAACGCTTACTGCCTATGAAATATTTGGACGAGTGTAAATAATTACATACATAATATTGCTCACTACACTGGAATATGGAACACTAGCTATGAACTCTTCTTCCTTGTTTGTCCGAGGAGATAGAGATGGTGAAAGTTTAAAATGTGTAGCAAGTGGTGTACTTATTGGTTTGGAACTAGACATTCCAAATCTCTCAAGAACTTTCTCAATGTACTTTCCCTAGGACAAGTACAACTTTCTCCTATCTCTGTGGATCTCTATCCCCAAAACCTTCTTTGCAGCACCTAAATCTTTCATTTCAAGTTCATTAATGAGTTGAGTTTTCAGCAAACTAACATTAGACATACCTTTAGCAACAAGAAGCATATCATCAACATAAAATAGTAAATAAATGAAAGACCCATCAGATAACTATATGTGATAAACCCAACTATCATAATTATTCCTCCAATAACCATGATCGATTATAAGAGAATCAAAACGCTTATACCATTGCCTCAGAGATTGCTTCAAAACATACAATGATTTATTCAATCTATTGTGGCGCCCTCAGCCCTCGCTTGGAATTAGATGGTGACTAAAACGCTGGGACATGTAACACAAGGCTACACACCCCTTATACATGACAGATAACATGCTATACACATAAGTACACTAGCAGTATGCAATAACATAGCAATGGAAAAATAGTAAAGGTCGAGTATTTTAAGCAACGCGATAAGCAATTGCAAAGCACATGGCATCGTACTATCAAAATATCCCAACATTGTCCAAAACCATAAACATGTATCATAAAGATATAGAATCCCAAAAGAAAGAATAAAGTTAAATCTCCCAAAACACGGGACCTCCTCAAAACTTTGTTCTTCAAAAGTTGAGATCTAAATCATAAGTTCTCTCCCTTTTTTTTTCACAAAATAACTTAGGTCCTCGTTCTCCTTAAGAAGGCTCGAGCTTCATGCGCTTCTTTAGAATCCTATCTTTGTCCCGATTATTACGTCGTCTGAATTCCACAATGAATTCAAGTATTCTGGAGATGTCCTGGTCGATGGCCTCGAGTCCCTCCAGGATGGAGGGCTCAGGCCGACTTGTAGTCATCTTAGACACAATCCTTTCCGGAGGAAGAGGTGCCATTCTCTTCCTCTTGGTCATGGGTGTTATCTTCTATACCTGTAACAACTTCTACCATTCCAATTGGGGAATGGTAGTGTAAAGTACCACAATAAGATTTTGAGAAATCTCAGCAAGTAATCACACAACATACAATAGTTAATACAAGCATACAAGAGGTATATCATGAAATGCGTGCATGCACATGTACTTGACCATTTTTAAAAGACTTATAACAGAGACTTTAACTTTTGAGAAAAGACTTCTTCATTTTCTTATTCACGTGATTTTGATCAGAACTTGCCTTATCAGAACATATAACAAGATTTATATTGAGTAATCCTTATCATATTACGAGATTTTCATCAAGTAATCCTTAACACATGAGCTCTTATTCTTGTTCAGAGGGTGGATACAATACAGTTCCCCTTTGCACCACGTGTTCTTCATAAATATTTGTTTAGAAATCAAGGTATAACGAAACGAAACATGAAATCATGGTATTTGGTCAAGATCCAAAACTTCCAAGACATTGTATAGCCGAATCATCAAATATCACAAATTAACAACAAAGTTTTCCTTAGAACCGAAACATGCTAAGGATATTCTTGCCATTTTCATCTTAAAACTGAATCATACCATTCATGTAATATTCATTTTCAAGAATTATATAAGCATATTCAAACAAACAAACAAGAAATTGCAACAAAGCAAACATAACAATGAAATGATTTACACAAATATATACAAGTATTAACCAAAAGTAAGTTGAGTGTATACTTACAAAAATCCACGTAAGGAAATATTAGCAAGTTGTAAATCTGAATGTGCTTCATTATAAATTGTCTAGAAAAATCCTATTCCATGTTTTTGAGTATGTGAGGATTTCTAAGGCATCACTTGATCTTAAACCAATCGGCCTTTATAATTTTTAGGTCAAAAATCCCTTTATTTCACTTATGTAGTAAGGAAAAACTTGAAACAAGATGAATACACATGTAGTGATCGAAAACATGGAGGATATACATCCCCCACCATTCGGCTTCAAGGGTTCCTTGAAAACCCTAAAACCTTTTTCCACAAGAATGGGTAGAAGTGTGTGTATTTCACCATTCTTGAAATCCTTACGAGATTTGAACCTCATTTTGAGTTGAAAATGTGACTTGTGCATGTATGAGACTAGAGAAAACCGGTCATTACCTTATCTAGTCTTGATGGTGTCGAAATCCTCTCTTGAAAAGGAATCCCCTTGTTTGGTCGGAAAGAAAGTAAGAGAAAGTATGAGAATCTTCAAATGAAGGTGTGAGAAGGATGTGGAGAAAATGAGAACACATGTAAAACTCGAAAATTACCCAGAAAAAAAGTCTTGGGCATGTGGCTCTCTTCCATTTTTATAGAACTTTCCTCAATCCCTCATTAGTTGCTTGAAGCTCATTACATGCAAGACAAGTAGCCTTCCCCTTTTCCTTCTTCTCTTTAGCCGAAATGACCCTTGGTGTTCCCAATCATTGAATTGCATTGGGAAGGCAAAAGGCTTGGGTGGCGTGTGGGTCTTCTCTTTAGCTGAAAACCTCATCTTCCATCTATGTCCATTCCAATTCTCAACTAAGTGCATTGTACAATAGGGTAAAGAGGTAAAACAACTCTATGTCTCTTACTTTTCCCAAGAGATAAGCTTTGCATGAGTGACACATGGCATAGGCATGTACCATGCCCTAGCCGTCCACTCCCTCTTCCATTTTCCAAGTTGATGCTTCATCTCCTAGTGCTCATTCCCTAGGTAACTCTTCATGTGCCATTGGTCTAAAGGTAGCTCAAGTGACAAGTGGCAAGTGGCAAGTGGCAAGTGAAGAGGTGCATTGGGAAAATGGTAGCTGAAATTCTAGGGGCATATTTGTCCTTTGCTACAAGAGTCCCTTCATCTAGTTTTCTAGAAGCTTAGTGCATACTTGACACTTGGCAAAAGTCTGAAAAAATTCAAAATCCCATGTGCCCCCTTTTCGGTTTCCTATGCATATTTTCCAGAAAAACCTCCTTCCTCTTCTCTAGGTTTCCCTTTCCAAGAAATCTACCTTGGAACTCGAAATAAGACCAAAGCAATGTTCTAGGCGTGTGGGAAAGTGGGTTGGCCGAAAATCCTTTAGTCCTCCTAGGTTCCTTTTGTCCCTTGATTCTTCTAGAAGGTTTCTAACATGTTGACAAGTGACAAATCCTCTAGGGTAGGCATGTAAGCCACCTCTTGGTGTTTTCCTACACTTCTCTCATCCCTTAACTCACTATCCAGTCCAGATTCATAGTGCAACACATGTATGACACATGGCACTAGTGACTAAGATTTGGGTCATGGACCTAAAACCATTGGGCTTGGGTTCTAAATAGGGTCAAAAATTTACAAGGCATTTTAGGGTTACTCCCTTTTTAGGCTCAAGTTGCTAATTCAAAGACTCTAAGGCTTTCCAAAATAATTAGAGCTCCCAAAATGCCATGGCAACTAAGAATAACACCCATGGGCCATGCTTAGGCAAGCTCGAGTCATCACATCTATACACATGATCTTCTTTACCTTCAACAATGAATCCCTCTGGTTGATGCATATAAATAGTTTCCTCAAACTCACCATCCAGAAATGCTATTTTAACATCAAGTTGCTATAGCTCTAAGTCATACAATGCCACCATAGTAAGTAACACTCTGATTGAAATATGTTTCATAATTGGAGAGAAAACTTCATTGAAGTCCACACCTTTTCTCTAACTGTAGCCCTTTGCAACTAAGCATGTTTTGTACCTTGCATTTGCAACACCTTGGATTCCTTCTTTTCTCTTGAAGACCCATTTGCAACCAACAGTTTTCGTCTTCTTCAAAAACTTAACCAAGTCCCAGGTTTGGTTCTTGTGAAGTGACTCAATCACTCAGTCATTGTTGCGAACCACTATACAGACTCCTTACTCTTGACAGCTTCTAAATAACTGGAAGGCTCCTGACCATCAATGTTCTCTGCCGTAGTAAGTGCATACATTACCATGTCTGCATGAACATATCTCTGAGGTGGCCTGATCTGTATACCAATAGTTATATTGTAGGTTTGCTCACCCTGTGCACCACTATCAGAATCAAAATCATGCTCATTAGCAATAACATGATCTTAGGTGCTGCCTGACACCTTTTGTGAAGCCTCAACCTACAACTTCACCTTCTTGCCATTACCCTACTCTTCACCTATATATACATTAAACTCCTTTCTCGGATTAAGCATGGATTGTTCATCAAATACAACATCCTTACTAATTAAAAATTTGGGTGATTTAGGATCAGTACACCACAACCTGAATCCTTTCTCCCCACTGGCGTATCCAATGAATATGCCATTCTTTACCCTTGTCTCAAGTTTTTTATCATTAACATGAAAATATGCAGGACAACAAAAAATTTTCAAATTTAAATATCAGCTGGAGTACTAGACCATACCTCATTTGGAGTTTTCAAATCAATAACTGTAGCTGGAGAGCGGTTAGCCAAATAGTAAGCTATGTTGACTATTTCAGCTAAAAAATCTTTAGACAAGCTGGCATTCGAAAGCATACTGTGGGCTCTCTCTAAGAGAGTCATATTCATTCGTTTAGCTATTCCATTTTGCTGTGGAGTGTGTCTAACTGTTCGGTGCCTAAAAATACATTCATCTTTGCGTAATTCATCAAACTCAACTTCGCAAATTTTCATATCATTGTTAGTTTGAAGTCGCTTTATCTTGTTGCCTATATAATTTTCAATCAAAAACTTCTATTGTTTAAAATTAGCAAATGCATCACTATTTTGTTTCAGAAAATAGACCCAACCATTTTTTGAGTAATCATTAATAAGAGTGAGCAACTACTGAGCTCCACTTTTTTATGGAACAGAAGATGGACCCTAAACATCAAAATGAATATAGTCCATAGTACTTTTAGTTTTGTGAACCCTTGTAGTAAACTGAACCCTGCACTGTTTCCTAAACACACAATGTTCACAAAATCTAAGTTTCTCTATCTTCTGATCACACACAAACCTTGCTTACTCAGGATAGCCATCCACTTCTCACTCATATGACCCAAACGTATGGGCCACAAATGGGTAATGTCTCAGTCTAGATCATCTGAAATAGACACTGTAGTTGCACCTATCACTGTACTACCCTGAAGGAAGTAAAGATCATTTGTCTTATCTCCTTTCATTACAATCATGAAGCCCTTACTGACTTTAATAGCTCCACCTTCACTGATGTATCAGAAACCTAGAGAATCAAGAGTGCCCAAAGAAATAAGATTTTTCTTCAAATTTGGGATGTGACAGACGTTAGACAATGTCCTTATAATCCCATCAAACATCTTAATCCTAACTAAACCAATCCCAAAAATTTTACAAGCCATATTATTCCCCAACAAAATGGAACCATCCTTGATTGGCTTATAGGTAGTGAACCAGTCCCTCTTGGAAAATATATGAAAAGTACAAGCTGAGTTCATGACCCACTTGTCACCAAAGCGACTATTAGAGCCGCTGATTGCTAAGACAATATTTGAGCCGTTAAAATTTTCATTAGCAATTCTAACGGCATTAAAGGAATTAGTGCATTCCTCTTTATTTTTTAGTTTATGAGACTCATTCTTGTAATGACCAAACTTATGATAGTAATGACATGTAATATTTTTCTTGTTAAACTTTGAATGTGAACTACCCCTAGATTTACCCCTATTTTTCTCTGAACCCCTCTCAATAGATCTACCCCTGCTAGCAGAACCCTTAACAAACAAACCATTGGCTTGATTATCCGTGCCCTTCAAATTCAATTTAGCTCATAATTCCTTAAAACTCAAGCAGATTTTACATCTGCTAAGGAAATAGTATCTCTACCATACAACATTAAATTCACAAAGTTATCAAACGACATAGGCAATAAACACAAAACAATTAAGGCTTGATCTTCTTCTTCAAGCTTAATGTCAATATTCATCTGATTCATAATAATCTTATTAAATTCATCTAAGTGTTCAGAGGTAGGAGTACATTCCTTCATTTAGAGCGTGTATAACCATTGCTTCAGATACAAACGGTTGGTGAGAGATTTCTTCATATACAGGCTCTCAAGTTTAGTCCAAAGATTAGCATCGGTCTCCTCATCAGCAACCTCCCTCAAAACTTCGTATGATAGTGACAATAGAATAGCACTGTATGCCTTATCTTCTTATGCTCTTAACGGTGCAAGAGTATCATTAGACATCTTCCCATCCAGTACCTTTGACAAATCTTGTTGTCGCAACAAAGCCTTCATCCTGATGCACCATAAACTAAAACTGTTTTGACCGTTGAGTTTCTCCACTTCAAACCTTGCCATAGCCATCCCTCAAGATCTCGCACAGAGCCTTGCGCTCTGATACCAATTTGTTGAGATTAACTGGTTATCAATGGCTAACTTAAAGTGAAATAACAGAAACAAACAAAAGAAAAAAAAAATCAACAATTAGACACAGAACACCGAGATTTAAGTGGTTCTGCTTAATGCGAGCCTATGTCCACTGGTAGAATAGGTCTCAATGAATTTACTATCAACAAAGGTGGAGTACAAAAGATCAATCACAAAATCCTCAATCCCAAAGGTCTAATACACCCAATAGCCTCTTGGAATTCTCATAAGAGGACCTCTCTCTCTCTCTCTCTCTCTCTCTCTGTTTAAATTTTTGGCTACTTAGAAGGTGAAAAATGAAACTACTTTGAGAACAGTATGTATTTATACTGAAATAGTGTGGAACCCTTAATGCAAACATTCACTCGAGCGGAGTATCGAGTGAGGCTCAAGTGAACATTAGGGCTAGCACTCGCTCGAGCTGACTGTCGATCAATTGATGATCAAACTCACTATTTGAAGCGAACAATTTGTAGAGGCGTTATTTCAACAAGAATCAAGCCACCTCTCAACAGTGGCGGTGCTTCAGATTCTCTATCTTGCAACAATTCCACCAGCTTTGAGTTTTGAGAATCTCCAGGGCCTAAAATCCTCAGCTCTTAGTTTTCAGTGTCGATTGTTATGGTCTTTGTGAAGGAGGAGATCCATTTCTTGTGTAGTCGGGAATTAAAAAATTAAAAAATAAAAGGCGTCTCTCCTTGATGTTGTGAGATAGTATCTCCAAGATGCATGGGTGTTGAAGTTATGCTATATTTTCGTCATGCTTTATTTTTATACATAAATAATGTAAGATTTAACATTTAATAAAAGGAATTTTCTCATTTTCTTATAACTTCAAAACTAAAAATAAGATGTTTATCAAATAATAAAAGTTGTCCCATTAGTTATATGTTGAAATCATAACTATTTACAAAGTATGAAAATCCATTCTGTTTGCAAAAAAGGTTTTTCAAAATACATAACAAAAGTCTATCATGTTTATAAAAAAGTTTAATGAACCATTAGAAACTCAACTCCATTAACAAGACCTAACGCAATGCTATTAAACATCTATCTCTTCTATCTGAGTAGTATCTTGTTGATCTACAACTTCATCTTCATTATTTGGACATTTAAAATGTTAAAATATCATACAGTTACACCAAAGAGTTAAAATATCATTCATAAGTTATTCCATTTCTTTTGGAAAGTGAAACAAGTCTAAAAGATTTCAATTAAACATTACTAAATCAATTTTCACTTTTTGTTGGTTGATACACACTATTATGTCCCATTTGTTAGGGTTAGCGGTTTTTTGGACCCGATACTGCCCATGGCTATAGGTTGTGAATCCATCAATCAGGATAACCCCACTGCGTGCACTACCAATAGAACCAATCTGCCTCCATTTTTGGTACAATCATCATTCAGTAGTTGGCTATTACATATTTGCATACATATAACATTCATTCCCTTTTCCTTTTCTTTTTTCTTTTTCTTTCTCATATCATTTTTATTATCTTTCTCATTCTAATGAAATATGCATTTTCTTTGATAAAAATATGCAATTCATGCTATAACTTTGCATTAGGAAAGTCGCTAGTTTTTAAGAAAAACATGTGCATGATAAATTGCATGATCTCAACCTTAAATATGAATGCTTTACATCATAATTATACACGCATTTATAATTAATAGGATGCTTAACATGGGCTACCAAGAAAGGCTTTTACATTATTTACATTTACTATTGTACTACAAGAATCATTTGTAGAAAAATAGAACATTTTTAGTAGAAAAACATGATGTAAGAAGCATGATCATAGGTAGCTAGTTACCTCTGAGCTTAATATCTCTTATATTTCAGTAAATTCTATTCCATCAAATGAAATGAATACATCATACTAAGTTTTCCTAACAATGATTTAACTAGTTCTTTACTTTAAATTCTAAAAGGAAATAATCCTACACAACTTAACAATACATCTATCTAAACAAGAGTTTGCTCTCCAAATGCTCTAAGTGGGAAGAGGAGGAGTAAGAAGTTCAAGCCTATTTCGTTGGAAATAGGAGGTGAGAGTTCTTGATCTCACGGAAGTGGGTTGAGGGGAAAGGAGGATTTAGGGGAGGTTTGGGATTGATTACAACTGAATGATGACAAGAATGATCCGATTGATATTAATTTAGGGCACGAATTGGGCAAGAAAGCAAAGAGAAGTTTAGTGGGGAAGATAGTATCGGATCGAAAAATCAGGAAAGAAGTGGTGTGAAGAACGATGGAGAGTATTTGGAGGGTGAAGAAGCCAATCGTGTTCCATGAGTTCAGAACGAATTGCTTCATCATTACGTTTGGAAATCAAGAAGATAAGCACAGGGTGATGAGAGGTAGGCCCTAGTAATTTGACAACTATATGTTTCCCTTGAAGATGTTTGATGGCTTAACCCAATGACACTTAATGAAGTTCGATCATGAATTGTTCTGGGTGCAAATGCACAACCTGCCATTGACTTGTATGAATGGGAGTATAAGAGAACAGATCGGAGGGTCAATAGGTAAGCCTATAGAAGTTGATACCCAGGAGATGGTTCGAGGTGGGGATGCAGTCTGAGGGTTAGTGTGGAATGTGATCTGAGCAAGGTGGTAGCGCGAGGTAGAACGATGAACATTCAAGGGAAGAGTATGTGGGTTCCCTTCTCTTACGAGAAACTTTTGAAAATGAGTTTCAGATGTGGAAGGATTCTGCATCAAACTTAGGGTTGTTCTGGTGGAGGTCCTAGATCTAAAGGACAGTATGGTCCTTGGTTGAGAGCCTCACAAAAAATATATAGAAAACTAGTGGGAACGAGGATGGGAGGCTAGGGGGAGGTGGATAATAGTAGTTGTCTAAAAGGGGTCCAATCGAAGAACTAGGAAGATAAGGGAATTGGTATTGTTGTGAGATCTAAAGTGAAGGAAGTGTCTGAAGATATGTAGAGCTGAGAAACAGTGGAGGAGGCTCTTTAAAAAGGAGAGAAGAATGTAGTTGGGACAAAAGGAAAGAGAGAGAAAGTAAGGGATGCATCTAAGGGTGGGGACGTAGCGAGATCTAATGAGAATGACCAGAAAAAAGGAAAGTGGAAAAGGAGGGCTCGTGAGAGGTCCAACTCAAATATGCTGCCTAATTTGAGTCTGGGCTTGAAACATGTGATAGAGGATGTAGAAGGGCAAGGGGTAAGGAGTGAAAGGAGAAGTAAACAAAGGAAAGATAAGCAGATAGAGGAGAGACATGTACACTTGAAATGGTGGAGGCTGAGAGACAGCCACACCAGTCCCCATGAGTCTGTTAAGCTGGAACTGTTGAGGGCTTGGGAACCCCCAGACAGTTCAAGAGCTCTACCTGATGGTAGAGAAAAAGAAGCCCAAAGTTGTGTTCCTTATGGAGACAAAACTTAGAGCAAGTGAAATGGAAAAGGTGAAAAGGAGATTAACATTTGAAGGGTATTTGATTGTTGATTTAGTGAGAAGTAAGGGGGATTAACAATGCTTTGGAGATATGAAGAGGAGGTGGAGGTGCTAAGCTACTCATAGTGGCATATAAGTGTATGGGTGCATGATGAAGAACTGAAATTGAAGTGGTTATTGACGGGTTTCTATGGACGTCCTGAGTCAGGAAGAAGACATGAGTCTTGGAGTCTATTGGCAAATTTTAAGACCCATGCTTGATGTGGCCTGGTGTGTTATGGGGATTTCAACGAAAGCCTCTCTCAATCTGAAAAAATGGAGGCAACCCAAGGGATGAAAGACTAATTGAACAATTAAGAGAAGCTCTAATCAATGGTGCTTTATTCGATGTGGGGTTCAGATGGGACAAATTTACCTGGAGCAACGAGCACTCAGACAACACATTTACAAAAGAGAGGTGGGACAGGGTAGTGGGTAATAATCGTCTATCAATTTTCAAGAATAATGAAGTGACAGTGTTAACAGCAAAATGCTCTAACCATAGACAACTGCTTGTTGTTAGAAGGGATGAAGCAAACCAAAATAGGAGAAAAAAATTTTCTATTTAGGTTTGAAGTTGGATGGGTGAAAGATGAAGGTTGTGAAAGTCTCATAGCAAGAGACTGGTCAAAATATTGCCTTGAATTAGCCCCATTGAAAAGGATCCAAGTGTTGTTAAAAGGGTGCAATAAGGCTCTATCTAAATGGAGCAGGAAGGGGAAGGGTGTAGCTGCTGAAATAAAGAAGAAGTCAAAGGAAATCAGATTACTCCAAGTAAGGGAGGGCCCTTATAATACTGAGAGGATCAAAACTCTTCAATAGGAAGTGGGAAAATTGCTTGAAATGGAAGATCTCAAATGGAAATAGAGGGCTAAACGAAATTGTTACCAGTTGGGAGATAGAAATACCAAATCTTTCCATGCTTGTGCCTCCCAAAGAAGAAGTAAGAATCGTATTCAATCAGTCATTGATTAAAAAATGAGGGTAAGATCAGGGGCAAGTGAATTGGTAGCTGCTTTCTTAGATAATTTTAAAACAGTCTACACCACCTCCAATCCTACAAAAGAAAGTATCACAGAGTGTTTAGATCCCATCCAGGTTAAAGTAACCACCAAAATGAATGCACAACTACATAAGGAGTTTACAAGAGAAGAGGTAGAAGTGGCAATGCATTAAATAGGATCTCTGAAATCACCAGGGCCTGACGGATTTGGGGCCTATTTTTATCAAAGTTTTTAAAGTGTGGTTGGAAATGAGGTAAGTGAATCAACTTTGAATTATCTGAGAGGTGGAGATGTGGATAGGACCATTAACTCCACTTACATAGCTTTAATCTTGAAGATGAAAAATCCCCAAAAAGTGAGTGACTTTAGGCCTATAAGTTTGTGCAATGTATTGTACAAAATCATTGCAAAAACTCTAGCAAATAGGCTGAAACAAGTCTTGGATGGAATCATATCGAGCAGTCAAAGTGCCTTCATACCTGGAAGGTTAATAACAGATAATATTATGATAGCTTATGAGGCCCTTAATTCAATAAAGACAAGGAAGAAAATGAAAACTGGATATATGACTATCAAACTTAACATGTCTAAAGCATATGATATGGTGGAGTGGCCATTCTTGAAAGCTGTAATGGTGAAATTGGGGTTTGATGGCAGATGGTTAGAACTGATTATGGGATATGTAAAGACTGTCTCATATGTAGTTTTAACAAATGGGTAGCCTGGTGAGTGATTTTATCCCTCAAATGGTATAAGGCAAGGGGATCCTTTATCCCATTTCTTATTCTTGTTGTGTACTAAGGGCCTTAGCAATTTGATTGAAAAGGCAGAAAGTGAAGGAGAAATAAGGGGGGCTAATGTGTCGGGGGGGGGGGGTTAAGACTCATTCATTTATTATTTGCTGACGACGGTATTATTTTTGGAAGGGCTTTGATGAAGGATTGGGAGAAGCTTAGAAATATTCTTGGAATCTATGAGAAGGCCTTAAGGCAGTGTATAAATGGAAATATGACTGCTATTTTTTCAGTTCAAATGTTAAGGAGCCTGATAAAGAGCTGATTTTAAGAGGGGTGGGTGCAACAAGTAGTAATAGCTATGAAAGATATTTGGGACTGCCTCCCATGGTGGGGAGATCGAAGTATAATACCTTTTGAGGCATTAAAGACAGGGCCGGCTCAATAGATTTTGAGGCCTAAGGCGATAACTTAAAATGGGACATTTTTCTTATATCAAATTAATTATGTTATATTTAAATTATATATTTTTATTTAAAAATTATTTTTCTTCCTTTAGTTTAGATAATTTAATTTTTAATTTTTTAATTTAATTATTTTCTTAATATTTTCTGAAGCTTTCTTCCACTGTGGGGCCTTAGGCAACCACCTAACTCGTCTTATAGGAGAGCCAGCCTTGATTAAAGATAGGATTTGGCAGAAGATTAGTTGCTAGAAGAACCAATTCTTGTCTCCCACAGGGAATGCAACACTAATAAAGGCTGTGGATGTATAAGCAGAATGATAGGAAAATTCATTGGATAAGGTGGGAAGCAATGGGTTTGGCGAAATATAATGGTGGTCTTGGGTTCAAAAATTTAGAGAGTTTTAATCAAACCATGTTGGCAACGCAGGGATGGAGGATTCTCACAAATCCTAGCTCTTTAACATCAAGGATTTTCAGGAGAAGTATTACAAGACTCAGACTTCCTCAATGCAAAGCTGGGATCAAGACCCTCCCTTACATGGAGAAGCTTATGGGGGGCAAGGGATGTACTAAAGGAATGAATGATATGGAGGGTGGGAAATGGTCACAGTATTAGTATATGAGGGAAAAAACGGATTCCAAGGCCATCATCTTATTGTATACAATCTCCAGTGAGGGATACAATCTCCAGTGAGGGTGCTTTATGTAAACTCAAAAGTGAGGGAGCTGATAAATGAAGAAAGAAAGTGGTGGAAGGAAGAGGTGATTAGGGAGATATTCAATGAAGAAGAGGCAAAGTTACTATGCCACATTCCCTTAAGTTTGTCCGGTTTACAAGATAAAAGGATTTGGGGCAATTCCAAGAATGGAGTTTTCACGGTAAGAAGTGCCTATCACCTGCATATGGTAAGAAGGCAGCAGACCAAAGGGGAGTCTCAAGAACTATAGAGAACGAGATGAGGTGGAAGAGTCTATGGAAACTACATGTACCTAGAGTGGTAAAAGCCTTTTTGTGGAAGGCATTAAATGGCTACCTCCCCACGAGAAAAAATTTATTTGCAAGAAAAATTTGTGAGAACCCTCTATGCCTCATTTATGAGCAAGAAGTGGAATCTGTTTGCCACACTTTATGGGGTTACAAAGCTGCTTCCGATGTCTTGACTGAATAGATAGGTCCCATTCAAAAGTGGTCTAATTCAAAAAAGGAGATGGTGCATCTGTGGGACAATTTAAGCAAAAGCCTTTCAGAGGAGGACTTGGCATGGGTAGCTGTGACTATGAGAAGGATTTGGTTGAGAATGAATGATTTCCTTTATCAGAAATGTTTTATAGGCCCAAAGGAGTTGGTGATATTTGCTAAGACAAGTATGATGGAATTCTAGCAAGCACAAGGCACTATAGAGGGTGAAAAGGAACCTCAGATAATAAGGAGAAGCAAGGCAAGATGAAAGACACCTAAGAGTGGATGGATTAAACTAAATTGGGATGCTGCCCTAAACTTGAAGGAGAAAAGGATGGGTGTTGGGATAATAGTAAGGGATAAAAATGGAGAAGTCCTGCTGTCATTGTATATGAGAAGCGGTTGAGTGTCATAGCTTCTGGTGGCCGATAGCAATGCTTTATGGAGGGCAGTAGAGCTCTGTGCTGAATTGAATCTCAAAAGTGTAGTGTTTGAAGGGGACTCACAGATTGTGGCAAAAGCAGTTAGCAGCTCAAAGGAGGAGTGGTCTTGGTATGGAAGTCTGATAGAAGATATAAGAAGTGTCTTAAAAAACAGAGTAGACTATAGAATTCAACATGTATTCCGTGAATGTAATAGGGTTGCACATAAATTAGCAAAAGTAGCTTTGGCTTGTGAGGAGGAAATCTATTTAATTATATAAAAGTTGAGTTTGAGAAATCTGAGTTGTCATTAAAGGCAATTTTTTTGCCTATGTAAAATACATGGGCCATAGCTTTTGCAATCTCAGACTATACGTGTCCAACTGCTTTCTACAAATTCAAGGTGGAAGGAAAACGTCAACCGGTGCAATTAACTCTCTTCTGTGGCATTCGTACCGTAAAAATCACAATTCCATTTAATAAGGCACCGAGTGAACAAATGGGAATTGTAAGGTGGAAGCAAAACATCAAGAGGTGCAAAAGAAAATACACTCCACTATAAAATGAAAAGCAACATTGGATTGCTCTTCTGACGACATCATCATTCGTCGACCATTTTCGTAAAGTAAATTTCCAATTCGCCCAAATCGCGTAGCGTTAGCAGTGAGGTCCGTCCTTCCATTATCAAAGCTTCTCCTAAATTCGCTAGCGTTATTTGGTTGAATTTAACGCTCGCTATTCCATACTTCTGTCCTCTATTTGTTTTTGGATTTTCATTTTTCACTTCTACCTCTTCTACTCCTTCTTCTCCTTCCATGGCGTCAAATACTGGCGGTTCTTTTCACGGCGGTGCTTCCCTTTACAGATCAAGGTGCTTTGATTTCCACTTGATGCTTCTCTACTTTTGAAATTTTGGGCCCGGTTATTTCGCAAGAATGGGCAGTCATATTGCAGGATTTTTATCCTTTTTTTCTTAATTGGATAATTATTGTTAACGATGATTATGTTTGTAAACGTGCTCTGCATTTTTAGGTTTGCAGAGAGGGCCTTAGCAAAACGTTGTATAGAAGGAGCTTGAGCGACATTGAAAATCCAGACTGGTTTTCAGAAATGCATGCTCTTTTACCACCGCCTCTACATCCTCCAGAACCTGCAGAACATTCCCAATTGCCAGCCTCCTTAACCCAGCAATACCTAAAACAAACTATGAATCTCTTTGTGTCTTGCATGAGGTACCACCTGTTCTGCCCATTTAATCAATGGTTCCAAAGCCGCTCTCACTCCCGTGGAGTTAGCGACAAATTTATCTAATCCAGGCTTGGTTTGCATATAGTGATATTGACAAGAAATTTTCCAAAGTGAACTCTTGGTTTTATTGTTAGGATAAGAATGCAACAAAGGAGGAAAGTTCATGTCAATTGCACCTCTTGGCATCCACTCATTCACATTCACTCACGTACTCATGCTTTCACAATCAACAACCACAGTAAAGTATAACCCTTTCATTACACTACCACCTTCTGTTAGGTTAAATCTAATATAAACACCGACCAAAAGTAAAGACATAAACATGGCAGTGATAGCAGTTTTTACCACCCATTTGTACCGCCGTGAGGGTGCTGCCATGAGGAGCTACAGTCCATCGTGCTTTGTTGCTGCAGTGCTTTATTTTTGTGGGGCTAAAACAGGGGCATTCAGTTCTTCTTCATCCATGTTGATTTCCTCTACATGCGGCTGTTTCAAAGGTACAGTCTCCATGGACCGAGTCTGTGCGCGCAATTTCAGAATTCACAAAGAAAACTGAACCAAGTCTGTGCAATTTGTAGATCTTATCGAAGAGATATATGTTCTACCATCTGATGTGTACAAGTATATGCAAAATATGAAGATAAAGCATACATTGAGAAATCCATGACAATAAGAAGAAGTCGGTGCGGGAGTACTTGCTGTTTTCTACGGTGAGAAATATGTCATGATGTTGGCGGCGAGAAGCCTTAATAGATGGGGGAAGAAGCCGTGTTAAGGGGTCTATGGAAGTCTGGAAGAGTGCCGAAGTGTGTGGAAGTGAATCGAAGTGTGAGGAAGTGAAGTAGTTCGTGGAACTGAAAGTGACTTAAGTGTTTAGGGGTGGTTTGGATTGAGAGAAGAGTTGAGATGGTTTGAGATGGTTTGTGAATAGTAAAATATAATATTTTTAGAATAATATTTTTTAATATTATTATTGTTTTAGGAATTAAAAAAGTTGAATTGTTTATTATATTTTGTGTAGAAATTTGAGAACGTTGTTTTGGAATTTGAAAAAGTTGAATTATTTATTATATTTAGTGTGAGAATTTGAAAAAATTATTTTGGGATTTGAAAAAAAAAATGATTATTATATTTTGTGTGGGAATTTAGAAAAGTTGTAATGATAAAAATGAGATGAGTTGAGGAGAGTTATAAATGCAAACGACCCCTTAAGATGACGTCGTTCTCATTCAATTAGAGTACAAGGTGATTAACACAATACCATTATATGTATTCTTCTCAGGATATGAGAAATCGAAAAAACTAACATGAAAGAGGTCTACCTTTGGTGTACATTTTTTTGGATTAGATTAATAGTTTTAAGTTTGTGACTATTTCTATTCTTCACTAAAATTAAAAATGGAAAATGCTAGATTAGCAAATCATAGAAGATGAATGATTATAAATGATATAAAAAGTGGAGGAAAAATGCGTCATGATGGTAAACAAAGGAGTGACAATATAAGTGATGACGTAGTTGTGTGACGTGCATAAATAATGGTCTGCGGATTGCACGAGTTTTAGACTCGTAGTATTGATAGATGAGAGTCCAAAAGAAATATGTAGAGAGATTCAGTATGATAAACTTGTATAGTTTGAAACAAATATATGAATGGAAACACTGTCTTTTACATTAAAAAAAGAGAGGAAATAAAGCATTTCATTAACTTCCTCTTCATTTAGACGAAAAAATCAATTTACAATACCAAACCTCTATCCTTGCAACTTCCTTCCATATCAATTATCAAACAAGCCCACTAAGAATCAAGTTAATACAAATTCATCCCCTCCTTCTCACCAATCATTTCTTCAAGGTATAACAATTTCATATCACTTTTTCATACTTAACACTAAGTTAAGCCATTTAAACTCCACATTTCAAGCATTATAAAGAAACTCATAAATATGTTTAATAACATGTTTGCTGCCCAATAAGGATCTATTGAGTTTTCTACATTAAAAGTGGGTCATAACCATGGATTAGAAATATATAGATGAGAGGAAATCACTAGGAATTGAAGGAAACAAAAAAAGTACCAAAATCTGGAATTTTACCAAAGATGGTTGTTTGACAGTTTTCTAGTAAACTTGTTGAAACCAATAAGTGTGAAGAACTAAGGCGCACTTGGTGGCTGGTTTTGCCCTTTGTTTTGATCAGTAGTTTTTCACACAAACAAGTAAACTTAGTTGATTGAAAGATGATCAAATTGAAGATGGACATAAAAAGGGGCTGATTTGAACCAAAAACAAATTGTATTACAGGAAATTAAACTTTTTTCAGTACTAGATTGTACAACCAACAATTTGGCTATATTCTTGCTTCAAAACTTCCCTCCTTTAATCATAATCTTAACTATATAAGTAAAGGGAACTAGTGTTGAAGAAAATTGGAAAGAAACATCACTTAAGTCTAACAGAAAAATAGCAAGAGGTAGTTTAATATATATATATATACTACAAGAAAGCTATTTATTTGTGACTAGTTAATTCGAACGAAATAACTATTTGCAACTAAAATTGGTTGCAATAAATTGGTTACAAAAGCCCATTTTTCTTGTAATTTGGGTTCAAATCAGCCCCTTTTTATAAACCAGAAAATTCATGGAGGAAAAACTTCTTAGGTTGGGTGAAATCCTTGGTTGTTCACTGAAATTATTAGCTTGAGGAGAAGGCTAAAAATACATACCGATCTCTATTGGGTTGACACATAAAAATAGAGGCTTAAATCTAATTAAAAAGTTATTCGAATAAAGGAAAAAGTAGAGTTAAAACCATAGCAGATTTTTGTTTTTTTGGTAGAAACTGAATAGCTTGTAACAAAATAGGGCATAATTATTGTCATACCTCTACAAGCAGTAGGTTGCATGAATTTTCCTTGTTAATTTCTACCTTTCTTCCACTTGATTATACACTCAGCTAAAAAAGTATTAGATAAAAAAAAAAAAAAACCAAATGAGGTTGGAAGACACCATTACAGAATCTATTGCAGAAAATTTCATAACTTGAAAGTGTTGATGCTGTCTTTTTAGGTGTTGTACATGAACTAAGAGAGGGAAAATGATGGAGTTTCATACTAACCTGAAATAAATCATCTTCCAAATGAAATTTCGACTAGAATCTCAACCTTATAGAGTGAAGATATGAGCTTATGTGATTTCCTTCAGGATGGACGATGTAATTTTAATTATTTAATTTATAAATGGTAATATTCTATTTTTGTGTGCTTAATATTGTGTTAAATCATATTTGTCTAAAAAATTCAAGATCTTAGAAGAGATAACTTTAAAGGTTGACTGTCACATTGGTTCATGTAGTTTGCCTCCTAATCAAATTGCTTTAGGTACTTTTCAATAAAATCTTTCACTCCTAGTAGTTTCTAAGAACGAATTTTTTTTGCTTGATTGGCACCGGGTGTCCGAGAACAGCATTCTGACTAATCCTGGAGGTACACAGACTCTCGGCAAGGAGTTTCCCGCAAGTGCACTTCGGGCAATTCAAGGAAAAAATCCCTTAGTCCGATGACCCATAAAGATTGTTTGCATCCAAGGAATTTGAACTTTAGACCTGAGGGAACATACCCTTAAGTTCAAGGCCTTTACCACTTGAGCCAACTCCTAGGGATTTTTAAGAAAGATTAAATTGGTCCTTTGTAAAAAAATTTGTTAGTTAATTGATAGAAGTGCCACGTTAATACAAAGAGTTATTATATTCTCAAATCGGTGTATAGAGCATACCATCCACATTATTGAAATAGTCAGATTTGATTTATAATATTAAAATTTTACAATTTATCTTCAAAATTAAATTATGACATGTAAACACTTTACTAAGTGTTCTATACACCGACTTGAGAATACAATTTTTTTAATACAAATCAACGTTTGACTTGTGTACCGCCTATTTAAAAAGAAAAAAACTCATAAAATGTTATAATTAGTAAAAAACCACAAAAAGATTTTAAAAACAAATGTAGAGAAAAAAATCGTTCAATTAAAAGTACATGTAGTAATTTAAATTTGTGACAAACTATATGGATCAATTTTATATTCAATTATAGATTTAGTTTTTTTTATTATATACTCTAACAAATAAGAGTCACAATGAATAAATTCATTAAATTTCATAAACTGATTAAAATGAGGCTACAAAGAGTATTTAAAGCAAAACCTAATTGAAACCATAGCCTAAAATAAACTCTTGCTTCCAAAAAGACCCTCGGATAAACAGTGCCGCGTGAACAATACTGGCTACAGTAATCGCTACAGTCCTTTCTTCAAAAACCCTAGTTCCTAAAATTGTAACTTTCTAAATAAGCCCTTGGCCAAAATACAAGGCCTTCCCAAACCATAGTTCAAAAGAAATCAGACATATGTGGGCCCAATATCCTCAAGCCTACTTATTCTAAACTAATAAAATAAATACTTTAACAAATTAAAAGCCATTAATAACAATAGGCCCAAATAGTCTAAGTCATGTTTTCCACTGCTTGTATCAAATGAATCAAAATTGAATTTTCTTCTTTCAAGCCCATCTTGAATGTTGGGCTCTTGCTAGACTCATACCAAGTGGATTGCACTAATCCTTGCATCGCCTCTTTCATCTTTTTGGCTCTTGAGCTTGTAATTCACCCATTTGACTTGCAAACGATCTTTAAGATTAGACCCACCTTGGTTCCCATCATTCTTCGTCTCCTCAAAAGGATTCGACCTTGAATCTCCACCTGGATCAAAGGGGAAAATGTTAGTAACATTAAAAATAGCAGAAACATGATACTTACCTAGAAGATCTACTTGATATAAATTTTTCATGATTTTTTCAAGAAATTTGAAATGTCCATCCAAGTTACTCATGTCATCAATAAGTAAAGATATTAAATCTAAAGGAGTAAATAGATTAAGTTTATAAACAATCTCAAAATGTGGAAACTTATTAGCAGCATAAATACTCAAATTATATGTAAACTCAATGAATGACAAACAATACTCCAACAAATGTTCATGAAACATATCTAAAGTCTTCCTTACACCAAAATAACCACTCCAACTATATGCAAACTTAATGAATGTCAAGCAATACTCACGCAAACATTCATGCAAGATGTTAATGAATGACAAATGGTACTTCCAAAAACGTTCATGCAACATGTCAAAGAATGTAAAATGATACTCCCACAAATATTCACGTAACACATTAATGAATGGCAAATGATTCTTCAACAAACGTTTATGCAATATCTCAATAAATGGTAAATAATACTCCCACAAATATTCATGCAACAGGTCTAATGTCTTCTTTGTACCAAAATGACAACTCCAATGATATGCAAACTCAATGAATGGCAGACAATACTTCCACTCATGGTCACGCAACACATTTAAAATCCTTTTCATATCAAAATGACCCAACAAACCACATCCATGTAATAGCATCTCATGCATAAGACTAGTAGGCTCACAAAGTTTATCATCTCTAAACAAATACCAATCTAATCTATAGCACTTACCAAACGATGCCTTGTCACACTCTCCATACACATTAGCAAAGTCATCATCATTAGCATGCAATTCTTTATCATATTCAAATATCAATAATTTTGTATCTAAAATGAAGATAAGGATATACCTTCTTGCTAAGGCATCAACCACAAGATTTTCTTTACCATGTGTGTATTGGATTATATAAGGAAAAATCTCAATACAGTCCTTCCACTTAGCATGTATTCTAGTCAACAACTTACCTTGTCACTCAAGTCTGTCAAGGACTCATGTTCTTCAAAGAAAGGTCGGGTTGGAATTGTCGCACCTGGCACAAAATCAATGTAGTGTTTTATCTCCCTAATAGGTGGCAATCCACTAAACACACCGCTAGGAACACGACCTCATATCCCTGCAACAAAGAGACAATAACACTAGGCAAACATATGTCAAGTTCGTTACTATTAAAACTCGCCTTAGCATAAAAACTCTATTTTTTCTTTATTTTTCTCTCACTTTTTTCACTCTCCATTTTCTTTCCACACTCATTTTCTTCTTCACTCTCTTTCTTCTTTTCACTCTTTTTTTTTTCTATCACTCTCTTTTTCTTCATCTTTTTTTGAACCCTCGACCTCACAATTATTTTTCAACTCATTCTCTCTTTTTCTTAAGGTTTTAGCCTCATCCTCATATTTTCTCTCTCTCTCTCTCTCTCTCTCTCTCTCTCCCCTTTTTGACCTCACTATTTCTTTTTTTCTCAATCTCACATTCACTCTTGCTTTGTAGCTCAATCTCACTTTCACTAATGCTTTTTTGATTACTCTCACTTTTTAGTTTCAGTTGGTCCATATGAACCTGTGTTGAGGTTAAAGGAACAAGTTTGATTATTTTTCCATCATTTTCAAAATTGTACATGTTCCTTAACCCATCATAGATCACCTTCTTATCATACTGTCATGGCTTTCCCAGCAAAATATGTCCAGCATGCATAGGCACTACATCACAAAGCACCATATTCTGGTATTTCCCAATGAAAAAAGAAACTAGCACTTGCTTATTTACCCTAACCTCCCCACAATCACTCAACCACTGTAACTTGTATGGTCTAGGGTGTTTCAAGGTAGGTAAACTCAATTTTTCAACTAAAGTAGTGCTAGCCAAATTAATACAACTCTTCACATCAATGATTATATTACATACCTTGTTATTGATGTGTCATCTAGTATGAAAAATGTTTTCTCTCTGCTGCTCTGTATCATCCATCCTAATTTATGTATTGAGAGCACACCTTGCAACAAGAGACTCCCTATACTCTTCATTCTTATACCCAATCTCAATGCTAGGCTCACGTTACCTCTTATCTCTTCCACATTGCAAATTTCTGATCAGGACTTCTCGCTGATCCATCCTATCCCTCACTTCACCCAACACCAAGTTCAACCGCTCAAACTGTTGTTGCATAGCTTGCAATACAAAGGATGAGTTATCTGCCATCCCTTTTGGTGATTAGTCACTTCTATGAGATATCATAATATGCTGCATAAAAAGAATGTTAGTGGAAAACCTCACACACTCTCTTACGTATTTACTTTCGAATAATGACACTCTACTCGTGTTTCACTCTTAATTGGCTTTATCCCGATAATAGTCTCACACTCTCTTGCCTTTTACCTCAATAGTTTTCTAGCTCAAGTTCTTTAAAACTAGTTGAACTAAATCAAGACAATACAACCTTGTATTATTCCAACCAGTAATATAGATGCAAGAAATAAGAACAAGAAACAAGGAATGAATAAAATGACACGAGACTCAAAGAATTTATATGAGGGAAAGAACAATGATAAAACAAGATACCCACTAGAAAGATGTTTTCAGCCCATTTGATGATAAAGCTCAATCAACAAATGTCTTTCTTTCTCTTTGTTGTAACTATGTAGCAACATATGATAATGCTACCCTTTTTTTTTTCGATTTTTTTTTTCCATTTTTTTTCCCTTTCCTTTCTTTTCTCTAATTCAATCACAAACAGCAATATTCAATTGAAAATCAAGCAATTGAATTCAAACATACAAGAATTGACAATGAAATAGAAGAGAATCAATGAAACGACACTCCAAGCAATTGACAAGCTTAGAGATGCAAGAAACCTTAAAATTTTGAAACCCTAGGAGATGCAAATTTCAGCCAAACCCAAAACCTTAAGAATTTTGGTAGCGTACTTTTTGTTTATATATATATATATTTTTTGCAACCTTAGAACGATGAAGCCCTAGAATTAAATATGCAATAAATAAAAGATAAAATCAGACCTGATTGGAAACCGAGCCCTGAATACCAAATGATATGAACCTGCAGGAATGGAATCCCTTGAACCCACAATCAAATTGAAAACTCACTCAAGAAAGTCAAAATCAAGTCAAATGGATGGAGAATCTAGACCCGATGAGAACTTGTTTCAAGAACCTAAATTATATTAAAATCTAGATCCGTTGAAGAACCCGTCTCAAGAACCCAGATTACAAGGAGGAACGTCACAAATGTTGTGATTTACCTTTGATAAGTTCAAAAGTTTAATCAAGAACAAGAGGAGTAAAACTCAACTCACAATGAATAAATTCATCAAATTTCATGAACTAATTAAAATGAGATTACAAAGAGTATTTAAAACAAAACCTAATTGAAACCCTAGCCCAAAATAAACCCTTGCTTCCAAAAAAACCCTCGGATGAACAGTGCCGCGTGAACAATACTGGCTACAGTAATCGCTACAGTACCTATTTTCAAAACTCTAGTTCCTAAAATTGTAATTTTCCAAATAAGCCATTGGCCAAAATATAAGACCTTCCCAAAACCATAGTTCAAAAGAAATCAGACATATGTGGACCAAATATCCTTAAGCCCACTTATTCTAAACTAATAAAATAAATACTTTAACAAATTAAAAGCCATCAATAACAATGGGCCCAAATAGTCTAAGTCATGTTTTCCACTGCTTGTATCAAATGAATCAAAATTGGATCTTCTTCATTCAAGCACATCTTGAATGGTGGGTTCTTGCTAGACTCATATCAAGTGGATTGTACCAATCCTTGCATCGCCTCCTTCATCTTCTTAGCTCTTGAGCTTGTAATTGGCCCATCTGACTTGCAAACAATCTTTAAGGTTAGGCCCACCTTGATAATTGGTCCAAATGAAAAAAATAAGAAAATAATAAAAGTAGTATTAAAGTATAAAGGAAATATCAATTCATTTGAATTTGTAAACTAATTTTTTAAACCAAATAATTTTCATTATTTTTATTATTGCTCAAAGAGAAATTCTATTTGTAGTTCACACTTTGAGACTGTATATGCAGACCTTTTATTAAATTAGAAAAAATATCATTTTAGGAGAGATATTTTTATAATTTTAAAAAATTTTAAAAATAAAATTATCAATACTTACATTGCAATCCTTATTTAGAGATTGTACGTAACATTACTCTTACTTAAATGTTGTCGCATGTGTCTTGTGTGTAGTGCATGACCCATGAGGATTGTGAGTAATTATCATCCTTATCCTCGAATGGACCGAATCGGAGGGACCTAGGTCAAGATCCAACTTATCTTCTTCATAGTTATCAACGTCAATTTTTAAAACTTTTCCAACCATCTTTGACTTCTAATGCCATAATTAATTTATAAAATTTATGCACAAAACTTTAGAAAATGACATGAATATAATTCCTACGCAACTTTTTAATAAAATACTATTTTTATATTAAATAATTGTATAATGATTGTATCTATGTTATTTTGGAGAATTATAATTTAATCCTTTTGATCATATTCTAATTTCTCCAAAAAAAAAAATAAAATAAAATAAACACAATTGTATTTTATTGTGTTTATTTATATTTAATATTATATTATCTGTACAAATGAAAATAAATGCAAAAGTTTATATATAAATATTCTGTGTCTCGATAAAAAAAAAATATTCCCTTCTAAATTGTAAAGTTTGAATAAAAATTTTAGAGTATTTTTTTTTTATTTCAATTTCATATAGCAAAATTGTATTTGGTTGACATATTCTATTAGAGAAATGATATTTGTAGTTTTAGAGTGTACAAATTTCGTACACTTGTTTTTAAAAAAAAAAAAAAATTTTTAAATTCACATGATGAAATTATTCTTAAAAAAGAATGTACATAATTTGCATACCTTCTAACTGTAACTAGTCTTACTCATTATATTATGAGTCGGGCTACTCTGCCGTTCAGAGTAGCCCGCTCTTGTTTACCGCCTTCAGCTTTTTGGTTTTCTTTTTTTTGTTTCATTTTTTTGATATTTTTAAAAAATAAAAAAATACATCAATACACTTAAAATCATTTCTTTAATCACTAAGTAAAATTTTTTTTTTGATTAACGGTCAATTAGAGCAGTCAATTTAGGGCGGCATATTATCATTTTCCTTATATTATTAGAGAGAATGTAAATTTTAAATATGCTTTAAAAACTCACCTGTCAACAATTAAAAATAAAAATAAAAAATAAATTAGATATGTGTCGCCAATAACAAAGAATTTCTTATCAATAGAATCTGTTAAGAAATTTTATATATTTTTTTATATTATTAACCTTTTAGTAAATTTCCGACGATGAATGGTTTATATTTATAAAATAGAAAATGCTTATAAAATTCATTGGATATTTTAGGCCAACTAACCACGCACCCACGCATGACGCACCCACCCATGGGCCATGACCCAACTGCTCTACCTCTCTGTATATTTTCTTCACGGTCGCAGATCTTCTTCCACTGTCTGATCCCAAAGGCTAAGAGCTTGTGGTTGTTGTTGTTGTAGCTGGTCCTTGTAAAATCCGTTGTGAATGGCGAGGAAGAAGATCAGAGAGTATGACTCTAAGCGCCTCCTAAAGGAGCATCTCAAACGCCTTGCCAACATTGACCTCCAGATCCATTCCGCCCAGGTACTCTCGTCACCCTCCATCCATGCCGATGCTTCTAGATTCTTCCGGAACTGCCTTTCCCGTTTCCTTTTTCCCCCACTCTTTCTAGCTATTAGCGTTGGAAACATTTTCAATTAACTTTGGAATGTTTCAATTCCTAATTTAAAATGTATAAAATTAAGTTGAAAATTCTGATTCTTTTTTCAAGACATCAGAAGCTTCTTTAAAATTTTGTTTTTGATTTTCCTATTATCGGTTTAGCTGTAAATCTGACTAAGTTATGCAAATATGTTTTTGATCGGTAACTAAGTATGCAAATATACGAATATGCATGTCTTCAGGAAGAATTTATGCTAAGCAATGTTCTTAGTATTCTGTTCGCAATACTTATAAAAAAAAAACTATTCTGTTCACAATATTAGGTTTTATACGTGTTTGCGTGTGTGCGCTCGTATGAAAGTGTGCCCGCTTGTGATCCCTTCAGAAGCAGAAGCAACAAGAAAAAGAAAAATAAAAAAGAAAAAAAGGTATAAGCTAAGCGATACAGGTTAAAATTGGTAAGTAATGATACACATTCCAACTTATGAAAAAAAAAGTACTGATACACATTCCACCTTTTTTACAACTCTTTTTATAACTCTGTTTTAAATGGATGGAATTTATGTAAAATTTAAAATTCAAAGATTTTTTTTTTTTTTTTTGTATTTTTGATTAAGCATGTTGGTTGGCTGCAAAAAAGTTGATATTTTATAGTGGATGTATGGTGAAGCTGTCTTTAATAAAACCAAAAAACGAACAAGAAAAAAGAGGAGCAGGAAGAATATATCTTGCTAAAAGGATGAGTAAGAAATGACAGTTTATGGCTTAGGTGACGGAGGCAACGGACTTTGCTGAGTTAACAAACGCGGAGCCATGGCTTTCGTCCACCAGGTTGGTTGTGAAGCCTGACATGTTGTTCGGGAAGCGTGGAAAGAGTGGCTTGGTGGCACTGAACTTGGATTTAGCTCAAGTTGCTGAGTTTGTTAAAGCTCGCCTTGGTGTTCAGGTAATGGGCAAGGCACAGTTGTTATAATCTTCTTTAGATTTGTATAATTTTCACTTTGGTGATGTGGGTATTGGTCCTTTTTAGGTTGAAATGGGTGGTTGCAAGGCACCAATAACTACGTTCATTGTTGAGCCATTTGTACCCCATGACCAAGAGTATTACCTTTCGATAGTCTCTGAAAGGCTTGGATGCACCATTAGCTTTTCAGAATGTGGGGGTATTGAAATTGAAGAGAACTGGGATAAAGTATGGCCATACAGTTCATTGATACTCTCTCTCTCTCTCTCTCTATATATATATATATAGATCTGTGGTTGGAGTGTTTGTATCTTAAAGTTTGGCATGAATTTGATTTATACAGGTTAAGACCATATACCTTCCAAGTGAGAAGCCTTTGACATTGGAGGCCTGTGCTCCATTGATTGCTACACTACCCTTGGAGGTGAGTTTATGTTATTCTTTTATGTTTTATTGTTTATTTTCCAATTGGGATGACTTCTATAACTTTTTGCAAAGGCTGATACATTGAAGATGTGTAATCTGAGACGTCATTAAGCTGTTCTACTTCAAAATGCACTGATTTATAGGGTAGCCCAAGTTGACCGGTTGATAGCTTTCCTGTGTCTGCTTGTTTCATTTAATGCCCTTGATGCTATTTACTCTTCCTCATTTTCAAATTTCTCAGGCTCAAAATTTTTCAGTTTCCTGCTTCTTTATTATTGGTTTCATTCTTTTTTGGTATTGGAATATATCTGGCATGTGCTGATTCTACTTCTATTTCACTTAGGTTCGGGGAAAAATTACTAACTTTGTAATGGGTGTGTTTAATGTATTCCAAGGTATGCAATGTCTAAAGACCGAAACTGCTTGTGCTTTTACTTCATTGTCAAGAAAGAGAAGATTTGTCCTTTTTTATTCAAGCTTTTGGTCATCACTTTTCTCTGACTGGGATATCTTCTTAATGCTGCTGTTGTTAAATTCTAACATTTTTATTTTCTTCTCATAGATCTTGACTTCAGTTTCATCGAGATGAATCCATTCACATTGGTGAATGGGGAGCCATATCCCTTGGATATGAGGGGTGAATTGGATGACACTGCTGCCTTTAAGAATTTCAAGAAGTATACATTTCTTTATGTCTATTTTTGGAGGCTTGCTTAATTGACATCAGAACTGCATACTAAATGCATTTGGAAGAATGTTTTGTCTCATGGATATATTTTGTCTATTCAGGTGGGGTAGCATTGAGTTTCCTCTGCCTTTTGGGAGAGTCATGAGTCCTACAGAAAGCTTCGTTCATTCACTGGATGAAAAGGTAATTGCATTTTTGTATCACTTATTTATATTTACTATTCATCAAGTCTTTAGGCTTGATATTGAGTTCAATCATGGGATCTGGAATCTGCTATTCAACAGTATAAAATAAAACAATTTAAGTCATATTCTTCTGTTGACGTTGCAGACAAGTGCATCTTTGAAATTCACAGTGTTGAATCCAAAAGGACGCATCTGGACAATGGTAGCTGGAGGTGGTGCAAGTGTTATATATGCCGACACTGTAAGAAACCCAATATGATCATTCGCTATAGTGCATCTGCCATTCTCATGAATCATGTCATGACCACATCTTTGCTGAAAGTTTTAGTTATGCGGCACCCTTTACCAAGGACTGCGGGATGCTTTGCTTCTTCTGTGACTTACTTTTTCCTCGTGTTCAACTAGGTTGGAGATTTGGGATATGCACAGGAGCTTGGTAACTATGCAGAATATAGTGGAGCCCCAAATGAGGAAGAGGTGTTGCAATATGCCAGAGTTGTTATTGACGTAAGAAAATATTTATGTTTATTTCAGAACTTCAACTGCTCTTCATGTCTTCATTTGTTCTGAATCGATGTATTCTTAATGGTCTTGCAGTGTGCTACTGCAGACCCCGATGGTCGTAAGAGGGCCCTTCTTATTGGAGGGGGTATTGCTAACTTCACTGATGTTGCTGCTACTTTCAATGGCATAATTCGAGCTCTTAAGGAAAAGGTGTTCTAGTTGAATTTATACAAAAAACTCTTAATGTTGTTTTCTCACCAATTAATTCTCTATTCTGTGTCTCTGTGTGACAGGAATCCAAATTAAAAGCAGCAAGAATGAACATCTATGTTCGAAGAGGTGGTCCAAACTATCAAACTGGTTTGGCAAAGATGCGCACTTTGGGAGAGGAACTTGGCATACCAATTGAGGTATGCAATGAGTCAATGACTATTTTATGGAAGAGAAAAGATATTTACAACCGTGAATTGTGCAACCGCTGTGTAATTGTTTTGAAAAAATGAATAAAATATGAAACCCACATGAAAAAAATTAATTTTTTAATAGTGGATCCAATTCTTTTTCAAAACAATTACGCGATGTTTACGTATTTCACGTTTGTATGTAGAATTACTTTTTATGAAAACCATGTGTAAAAAATCAAAAGTTGCAGTGATACTGTAGATAATTTCAGATCAATTTTGCCTGGATTTATGACTCCCCCCCCCCCCAAAAAAAAAAAACCAAGTTTCAAGGATTGAAATAGGGAAAACCTCTATGGTTCTTGGTGGATGAAGGTGGATGAACTGTATTGATTTTTTATTTTTTATTTTTTATTTTTCACATAGGTTTTCGGGCCAGAGGCAACTATGACCGGAATCTGCAAACAGGCAATTGATTGCATAATGGCTGCGGCATAGTTTGACAATTATTTTAGCTCATCCGTCAGCGTGAGTTGCAAAATAATTTGGTGCGGGGGGTGTGATGAATGAACAGCATCGGGCTGGCAAGAGATGGAGTGGATCGGATTGTTGTAAACTCTAAAACCAACAGTTTTTGTCTTGTTTTGCTTTTTCTTTTCTTTATCTCTTCTGATCTTAACTTCGAGTTAGCATGACATTGTTGTTTTGACCCTTATCGAAAGCCCCACTGTGCAAAGAAAGATCCAATCGATTGGTTTCCCTCAACTGAAGTCAATGAAAACCTGCAATAGTACAAGTGATGGTAATTTGATTATTTGAGGCCGCAAAAAACATGTCTTAAAAGAAAATGTTTTAATATTATTATATAATTTCATTTTCGGCGGAGAGCATCTTAACAGCTTCCTATGAATTTAAAATTTCTTTTAACTCATCTCATCATTATAATTTTTTTAAATTTTTATACAAAATATAATAAATAATTCAATTTTTTCAAATTTTAAAACAATAATAATATTTACAATAATATTTTAAAAATATTTTAATCAATCCATCTAAAATCATTTTAATTCATTTTTGAATCCAAACGGGCTTGGCACATTAGTATCATTATCTTTTAGAAAAATGATAAACACAAGACTTTTGGTAACATATTTTACAATCATATTTTAAAACAAGGCATATTATTGTAAAATAACATATAAAAATAATACAATTTTACAAAATTACCCTCGTTTTACATCATGATGTGTTGTGAAAAGTATTCTGTGTATCATTACTCTACTTTTTCTTGCAGCTTGTTCTGCAATCTCAACACCGAACATTTTTGTTTGATTGGTAATTACATTTGTTTACATAGCACCCAACCTATTTATTGACTGATTGAGAACCGCGTGGCAAGTGTTTACTTTTCAGACACCAAGACGACCATCCTCCAATTAAATCCGGCCCATTTAAAACCTTTGAAAGTCTGAAATCTGGTAATATATGTACTCAACTTTCTCAAATGGTTTTTCCTTATTTTGCCATCGGTGAAGCTAAAAAAATAAAAATAAAAAAAATAAGATTTAAAGTTTAAACCTACAGGACTATAATCGAGTTGAGAGAAGTCGGTTTTTGGCTTACCGACCTTGGCTTGAATTCAAAAAATTCGAGCTCCAACTCGAGCCCGGGTTCAAGATTTTTATTTGAATTCGACTCGAATTGTTTATTTATTTATTGAATAAGATTTACTAATTAATCATTTAGATAATATATAAATAAAAATCTAATATTGAATTTTTTCAACTAACAAGTAGAATCTCTATTAAATTATAAAAATTTTTAAATTTTTTACATAATTAATATGTAACTAGTTGATATTTATCAATAATAATAATATATTATATGCCCACATAAATATATGAATGAGTTTTAATCGAGTCGACTCAGGCATAAATGAGCGAGCCTTAACTAGTTTTAGCTTAATCGAGTCGATTTTAGTCGAATATGTGTTATTTACTAATTGAGTGGGTATTTCCTTTCATAGGCGAGTTTTTTTATTTTTTTTATTTTTTGTCACGAGTCGAGTTCTATTCGAATATAAACAGGTGAGTATCGAGCAGATTATCGAACTGAATGATTCATTTACAGCCCAACAGGAGGAAGGGAGGGAGGCCGGCCAACTTCTGGGACTGTTCAAACAAAGACAGCTTAAATTTTGATACCATTTGGTCATTTATATATATACGTGCCCTTAATTTGGCCATGCATGCTATTAAAGCGCTGTCTACTGCAAGGCATATTAACTTCACCAGAGGGGTGACTTTTTAAGTAAATTGAAATGGTGATTTTCAATGGGTTCTAATATAGAAAGAAATGCTACCATGGTCATGGGAAGACGGCCTAACTTTCCATCCATCCATATGTCACGCTGTTTCCTGGTTGTCCCCAGGCAGTACTGGCAAGAGTGGATGTTACCTCGATCCTTTGTAAATTACTTTGCTTACAAGTCATTCATTTCATATAAATATAAATATATATATATATATATGTATATATATAAATGGCTGTCGTCCTACGTACCATGTCTCACCAAACTTTCATTAATATATCTGGTTTAAACGTCATAAGACACATACAAGAGCGCCCCATCTAGCTGAAAAATGGAGACAAAAATACTGAAGACTTATCACTGAACTCGCTTGTTGATTATAAGAAAGATATAAAACCAATTAAATTTCTGTTAGAGGCCTCGACCGACTCTAACATGAGTAAAAACTTGATTGATAAATTGACAGAAATAATTTTTTGGAAAGACTTCAAATATTTCTCACGGCCCTGGGGAAAGGGGAGAGGAAAAGCTAGTGCTTGCACCATTAAGGAATTTCCCCAAATTTAACACTTAACACTCTGTATAATATTGTTGCGTATTTTAGAATTTTCGTCCTGAACGTTATGATCCATCCTCGTTGTCAGTTAACATATTTTGCAAGTCAAAGAAGATATGCAATACCACCCACTCAGAATGAATAGCTTATAGATGTACAATAATATATAAAAGATGAAGCATATACTATATATATATATATATATATATAAGAAACTGTACGTGGGAGAGTGAGCCAGTGAAGAAGGTTTCCTCTTACCTAGCTTTGAACTGCTCAAACTTGGACAGCTTCAAGCTTCTCTGCTATGCAATACGCGCTAATTTGGTTTACAAAGTAAAACCGGCCAGCCTCAAGCTGTACTAGTTCTCCTTTTTCTCTATAAATGGCTCAATCATGCCCTCCATCTCCATCATTCCCTTGTCATTATTCTTGCTGCTCACAGTTTACTCCATTCTCTTTCACAGTTCTGTGACTCCTTCATTCTCTGATCATTACAATAACGAGGTTTCTGGGTTGCAAAGTAAAAATATGGCAACCATCAAGATTTTCATGGTTTTCTTTCTAACCATCATGTGTACTATGGTCTCAGTATCGTTGGCATCGCTCAAAGTGGGCTTCTATCATTCAACTTGTTATTCTGCAGAGTCAATTGTGAGGAAAGCTGTAAACAAAGCCGTGTCACAGAACCCTGGCCTAGCTGCTGGCCTCATCAGAATGCATTTTCACGACTGTTTCGTCAGGGTATGCTCTTTGCAACCCATTAACTTTGTTAATTAGGTTCTTTTTTCTGTGGTGTTAAACTTCGTTGCACGTTGCAAGTTTCGCAAATTCATCTTCAAGAGAAAAATTGAGTCAAGCAACATTTGCAGAAGGAATTTATGGCAATAGATGTCTTAAGTACTCATGTTAATCATATTCACTCGCCTATCAATTATTACAGGGTTGTGACGGCTCCATCCTACTTGATTCAACCCCTGGGAGTCCATCAGAGAAGGAACATCCAGCCAACAATCCAAGCTTAAGAGGCTTCGAAGTGATCGATGAAGCAAAGGCTGAACTTGAAGCTCAATGCCCACAAACTGTCTCATGCGCAGACGTTCTAGCATTTGCTGCCCGTGACAGCGCCTACAAAGTTGGAGGCATAAGTTATAAAGTGCCATCAGGACGACGCGATGGCAGGGTATCACTTAGCGACGAGCCTTCCCAAAACCTGCCGCCACCTTCCCTCAATGCTATGCAACTCCAAGAAAATTTTGCAAGAAAAGGCCTGAGTCTTGATGAAATGGTGACACTTTCTGGGGCACATTCTATTGGCGTGTCTCATTGTTCTTCCTTCTCAACTCGTTTATACTCTTTCAATGCAACACATCCACAAGACCCTTCAATGGACCCCATATTTGCTAGAAATCTGAAAAGAAAGTGTCCCCGACCACCTCAAAATGCTGGAAATGTCAATGATCCAACGGTGCCACTCGATGTTCTTACACCAAACAGGCTTGATAATAAATACTACACAGATTTGAAGAACCGCCGGGGCATATTGACGTCTGATCAAACTCTTCTGAGCAGCACTTCCACTGCGGGTATTGTGAAGAACAATGCAAGGCAGGGTGCAGCATGGGCTTACAAGTTTGCTGCAGCCATGGTAAAAATGGGTTCTATTGAGGTTCTCACAGGAAGCCAGGGTGAGATCAGGAAGAACTGTAGGGTTGTTAACTAAATTATTTAGGGCTTTTCTTTCCTGTATGCTTTGTACTCCACATTCATCCTTCAATTTTATGCAAGTGTAAATTAATTCTTTTGAAGTTTAAAACCCAATAATCTTAGAGAAAATTCGGTTGATCTCAAAAGTAGAGTGATATATATCTTTATATATGAGTTAGACATGATGTTTGTTTCGGCCCCCGTTTGCAAGGAGTGATCCATATTGTAATCGATTCCTTTCACTCAACCGAATGAACTGTTATGTGCATGGTCCAGTCCACAGACTCCACAGAGTACCTAAGATAATCCATAGGAAAATTATATATAGCTAGCTCTTTTTACAATTTTGTTTTAAATAGAGGGGTTTTTTTACCTACACATAATTAAGATTTATAATTTTTTTTTAAAAAAAATAACTTGAGGAAAGCTATGGTTGTCGGCAGCCAGATTCCGGTGGTTCCACCACTAGTGGATGTCCGGATTGTCTTTTGGGGTGGCTGTCCGTCATGTGATGGTAAAAAAAAAAAAAAAGTAGTGATTGAATTAAAGTTGTCTTGAAAATGATTAGCACCAAGACTTTTTGTTAAGAGTAGTTTTGATAATGATTATATAAAAAAATATATTTTGCAATCGCAAGTAGTTATTGCCATTTTCTTTATTTGCAGTTCTAATCTATTAAAATTGACACTAATTGACCTTCTTAACTATTGAAGTTTGATCATTTATACCCTTGTTTAATATCTGATCATCATTGAGCTCAAAAATTAAAAAAAAAAAAAAAAAGAAAAGAAAAAGGAAAAAACAAATGTGGCAAAGTAAGTTGGGTTATAAGTTTCCAGTTTAATAATTGGTAATTAGGTCCCGTTTAGATATAGAAATGGTTTCATTTTATCTCATTTCATTATTATAATTTTATCGAATTCTCACACAAAATATAATAAATAATTCAAAAATTTTAAATTTTAAAATAGTATTCTAATAAATATTTTATTTAATTTTTAATTTTTATATAAAATCATCTCATTTAATCTTACTATCTAAACGGGCCTTTCTGTGTGCTGCAAATTAAGTTGGGGGGTTTAAAAAAAAAAAAAGCTTCAATATAGGTACTACATGATATTAAAAAAAAAGTGAGAAGAAACAAACGATTGTAAGCGTAGGGCCCTCCAGTAATTACCTTCATGTTGATAGTTTTTTAATTTGGGTAATTACGTCCTCTTGTTTTGCATCGATTGGCCAAGAAAAAGTTACTGTACGTACGATGCATGGATTGGTGACACGTGTCAGCTTGTTCACAAATCCACCGACATCTAACGCCGACTTTAGTTGTATTGGTAATTATTACGTTTATTTATTATGTACCGATCGAACATATTTATTGATTATTGAGAATGTGGTATACGATGACTATTCAGCGCGCATTAATATAGTATATTATTACAATCGTATAATTACACTTAACCCCTTTGAAAGTCAAGAAAAAAACCAATACCCTTTCAAACTTTAGTTTAGACTGCTTCCATTTTCTCTGCTTTGCAGCAGCTAGTGATGATCATGCATATATATATATATATAAAATAAGTTTTGGTTGAATTTTAAATAAAAATATTCCACATATTAATTTTGAATTTCAAGAAAAACTAATATTGTTAAATACAATATTAGAGTGTTTACGTCTCACACATTTTTTTAAAAAAATGATTAGAGTATATTATTAAAAAAATAATTTTTTATGTAAATTTCAAATTTATCTTTTATTTAAAAAAAAAATACTCGAAACTTACATATTTTACAATTATAAATATTATTTATCTTCGAGAATATAAATAATATCAGAATTTGAGAAGGAGGCTTTTTGGACATAAATAATATAAACAATAAGCGATGAATTCGTCTTTTGCTTAAAGCAGAATATAAAGTTATAAACAGATCAGAATTAATTCAAATCAGGGAATTAGGTGGCCAGGGGACCTGGGAATTATTATATATGGAAGTGTTCAAACTTCAGACGGCTTCAAGCTTCTCTATCATTATGGAATTGTTCAAACTGAGACAGCTTCAAGCTTCTCTGCTTCATTATTTGCAGCGGCTGTATGATAACACGTTTCGCCTGGTTTACAAAGTACAGCCGTTCATAGCAGTATCATCAATCTCTATCTTCACCTTTTCTCTGCCTATAAATACACATAGTATCAACTCTTCCACCAATATCTCAACCAGTACTTCATTTCACCATCTCTCTCTTTCTAGTCTCTCTCTCAGTACGTAACATTCTTGCTTTGTTCCAATATATTCCCAGCTTGTTTGTTGCTCTTTAATATTGTCTCTCGAAAAGATGAGGTCCTTTGGTTGCACGGTGAATATGCCAACCCTATACTTTTGCTTGATTTTCTTTCTTACCATGTCTACTATGGCCTCAGTCTCGTTGGCATCCCTCAAAGTGGGCTTTTATAGGACAAGTTGTCCTACTGCTGAAGTAATTGTGAGGAATGCTGTAAACAAAGCCGTGTCGAGAAATCCTGGCATAGCTGCAGGCCTCATTAGAATGCATTTCCATGACTGTTTTGTTAGGGTATGTAATTTGTTTCTTCTTTTCCCAAAGTACTGAATCTCATATATTTCAAAAGCAAAACCATATCGATCGTAATATCCCGGCCTTATATAATTTCATTCACGTTAAATATTTCAGGGCTGTGATGCTTCCGTTCTACTGGATTCAACACCTGGAAATCCAGCAGAGAAAGAAAATAGAGCCAACAATCCAAGCTTGCGAGGCTTTGAAGTGATTTACGAGGCAAAGTCAGAAATTGAATCTCAATGCCCTCAAACAGTGTCGTGTGCAGACATTGTAGCCTTTGCTGCTCGTGACAGTTCCTATAAAGTGGGTGGTATAAATTATGCGGTGCCGTCAGGACGTCGTGATGGCAGAGTATCTTTGAAGGATGAGCCTGACATGAACCTCCCACCACCTTCGTTTAATGCCAAGGAACTAAAAGAAAACTTTGAAAGAAAAGGCCTTAGTTTGGATGAAATGGTGACACTTTCCGGGGCACATTCTATAGGGGTCTCACATTGTTCTTCCTTCTCAAAACGCTTATACTCTTTCAATGCAACACATCCACAAGATCCCTCGATGGACTCCATATTTGCTAGAACCTTAAAAGCAAAGTGTCCCCCACCTTCTAATTCCGGAGATGAACGCGATCCAACGGTGCCACTAGATGTTCTCACACCAAACAGGCTAGATAACAAGTACTACAAAGATTTGAAGAACCACCGAGGCTTGTTGACATCTGACCAGACTCTTTTTAGCAGCTCTTCAACGAAAAATATTGTGAGGAACAATGCAAGGAATGATGCAGCTTGGGCCAACAAGTTTGCTGCAGCTATGGTGAAAATGGGTTACATCGATGTTCTCACAGGAAGACAGGGTGAGGTCAGGAAGGACTGCAGGTTTGTTAACTAGATCAAAGATCTGAAGCTCAATGGCATCTGTATGCATTTATGCAATTCTTTCAATTCTTTATTCATTTTCCATCAATTCTTTCATTTTCAATTCAAGTGTAAATCTGCTTAATTTATAAAAGTTTCTGGATTTTGATTATCGTAATGATGTGATTCTTTCCAAAAATAAGCAAAATAATTTCTTACTTGTGAGTTGTATATGCGCCTCCAAGGCACTCTGCATAAGCATAATCACTTGTGTGCAAGTCTTCAAATTTTTGTTTGCACTCTAGAATTCTTATGATGATCAAGAGGAAGGAAGAAGCAGTAGGATGAGATAATTATTAAGACTTTTCATGCTACCTAGCAAAGCGAAAACGACGCGCCAGAACCCTTGATCAAAAATATATTGGTAAATGTACGCACTAAACTCGTTCAAATATTGAGACTTTTCTCCCTAAGGAAATTAAGGGGAGAGAAAAGGGTACTGCATGCAACATATAGATGCAAGAATTGGCCAATATTACAGCTAGCTAGACATTCCTAATTTCACATTAATACCATGTATTTATATATATGTTTTAGTGGGTCCAATTGTACTAAAACTTTCAAAATTAAATTTATAACATTAATTTACATGTGGAGATCATATTTTTGTAAACATTTCTGGCCTGGGTGCAATTGCTTTTCATTTTCAAGTGCATGCATGCAACATCTATATATATAAACAATCAGCAAGACTTCTTTGATCATACCGTTGATCACTAAATTAATAAAGAAACAAATTTAAGCTTGTTTAAGTAAATCGTACGTAGAACGTTTGGTCATTGATTAATTAAACATAACCAGTTAACTACTGCTACTGTATAGCTAGTATTAATACTATGCAAGAAAACCCAAAGCCATCATAAGTTGAAGACCAAGCAAGACCTTGGTCGGTAGGAACGATGTTGGGGCAGTGTTCTTTGATGGTGCAGGCGCCTCTGCTCCCGGCAGATCAGAGAAATGTGGGATGGGTTGGCTGATAACTTGGTGTAGATGGAAGTGAGGAACTTGGACTTGGACTTGGAGTACTTGATGGACTTGGGCTTGGAGTCGGGTTTGGAGGTTGGATGATCAGGACCCTGATGTCGACCTTCTGGCCGGCTTGGTAGTGACCCGGAAAGGAGCAAAGGTAGTAATAATGGCCAGGCTTCCACATGGTGATGGAGTCCCTGCCGCTAGTGTATAAGTTGAGTGGACTTGTTACGTTGTATGACTCGAAATCCTCGCGGCTCACTTCCATTACGTCGTTGGATTTGTAATCATACCGGAAAACTGCACTCAAATATAAGAAAATTAGACGCAATAACGCTTTATCGGCGATTATATTGCTTTATGCTATAGCATCTTATATATATTAATAAGAAATTGTACTAATATATATATATATTTATTTATATAAATATATGTTTAGAATGCATAAGTCTGTGTAAGCTATTTGAAAAAAAAAAAAAAAACAAAATCCATTTTTAAAAAATAAACTTTTTCAAAAAGCTTGAACACCCGGAACATGATATTATATATGGTGGCCATAGTCATGAATTTTTTTTTTTTTGAATAAAACTAGCTTTCATTAACTAACTTGGAAAAAGACATACTAGTCTGGGTCTTCAGGCCCGATTATATAAACATCAGTATCAACTAATGCCGATTTGGCTAATGAGTGAGCAAGGTGATTAACCTCTCTCTTTACATGATTAACTGACCAATTAGAGAATCCTTGCAGCTTATCTTTAATGTCTTCGATCACCATTCCATAAGTAGATATATTCACCATGGTCTTGGAGATGTCTTGAGTAACTCGGAGAGAGTCCCCTTCTAACATAACATTATGGTAGCCCAAGCTAAGGCAGAGATTAGTAGCCTGCAGTGCTCCTATAGCTTCAGCCAGTAGAGGGTCATGTTGAAGGCACCTATTTGTTTTTGATGAGGCCACGATAACTCCTGTACTATCCCTCAAGACTATGCCAATCCCTATTTGATCCCTGAGCTTGTCTGTAGCAATATCCCAATTGGCCTTTATGAACTCTGCAGGTGGTGGAGTCCATTCTAGTGTCTGTCTACCAGCTGCAATTTCTGTCTGGGCCACATTAGTCTTGCTTTTAGCCAACTCCTTCAATGTCATTTGAGCTTGCTTAAAAACCTCATTTGGATGCTCGAACACTGATTGGAAAATGAGCTTGTTCCTTTTCTGCCATATCCTTTTTGGCACTATTGAGATTTCCTCTACCTTTTCCTGGTAAAAAATAGAACAAAAGTGATCAAACAGGTCCTGGAAGTTTGCCTTCCAGACTGCACATTTTTTAATCTGTTTCGAGCACATACTCCAAACATCCTTTGCAGCTGGACATAATCAAATAGCATGAATAACTGATTCTTCAACAAGGCAAATGGGGCACTTAGGAGCCTCGACTATCTTTCTCTTGAAGAGATTCAACATTGTGGGTAATCCCTCTAGGCATGCTCTCCAAACAAAGATTCTATCTGCTGGAGGGATTTTGAGTTTCCAGAGAACAAACCAAAGTTTTCTACGCTCATTTGAAGCTGAAGCCTGGCCCTTAGCTTGAATCCTTAGATCTTTTTGGAAATGATATGCATTTTTCACAATAAACTGACCAGTAGCTGTCCCCTTCCAAATTAACTTGTCTGGCTTGTTTGTGCAACTTATTGGTATTTGCAAAACCTTCCCTGCACTATCATTAGAGAATAGGTTCCTTACCAGGTCTACTCTCCACTGGTTTGTCTCTGGATTGATCAACTCATTGACAGTGGCCAGGTGTATCTCTGAATTGACATTACCCTGAACCCTCATCGTACTCGAGCTTGGGATCCATTTGTCTAGCCATATCTTAATATCCCTTCCATTGCCAACCCTCCAGTATGTTCCCTTTTCTACTAATCCTCTGGCTGCCATTATGCTTCTCCATATAAAG